>JBAMJV010009766.1:0-76655 GCA_037951105.1 Echinarachnius parma
TGAATGAACCCTAAGCAAGTAAGCTGAATTTTGAGACCCTAAACGAGTTATTCATCAGCCTAAACAAAATACCCTTTTTCCTGATTTTGGGTGATTTTGAGACCATATTCGAGATACCCGAGTAACTCGCCTGATCGAAAAAACACCCTTTTTACTTGATTTCTTGGTCACGCATGATACCCCCCTTTCTATGAGGACAGACCCCCCCCCCCCCCCCCCGGGCTTTAAGGTTGACTATTTAAGGTTGTCGCTAACATAAGACATTTTTAAAAGAAATTTGAAGACGTATTTATTTTGGTTGGAGAGGTTGTTAAGCGCATCGATCAGTTTTTAATTGTAAATGTGCTGTATAAATATCAAATATTATTATTATTATCATTATTATTATTATTATTATTATTATTATTATTATTATTATTATTATTATTATTATTATTATTATAATAATAATAATAATTATTATTATTATCATTATTATCATCAATAGATTTACATTTCTATTCTATCCTGCCTTTATACTTTTTCCTTTCCGTGGGTGTCATTCTGTTAAAAGGAGATTTGTGACATAATTTTGTCCAAACTGAGAACAATGGCTATTGCTCAAGTCGAAATGTCGCCATCTGGCGGTAGCATAATGAACTAATGAAGGAAGTTAATGATATCATTTCGCAGTCATGAAAAATCGCCATAATTCATTAATTTGGAACACAATTTTCCCCACTCTTCACTGCAAGTTATAGCATTATCTTCCTCATCACACATTTATATTTAGACATCAAATCGTGTAATAATTAAAGATTTATATTTTTGATAATTATCAAGTGCATCGGGCGACAAGTTATAAGACTTTTTCTCGTAGGAATATTACTGTAAATAGTGATTCTTAATGTTAAGACAATTATAATCTCCATTACATTCAGTGAAATAGCCCTGGTATACTGGACAACGATGTTGACTACAGTCCAAAAGTTTCGAGTTCAAATCCTGGCCCAGAATTTTTTTTTTCTTCTGTTATGAATAAACTTTGTTGTCACTCGTTAAATTATAAGTATCATGTAATTAAAGCTTGTTTTCTCTACATTTTTGTTTCATTCATTTTTCCTGATTTATTGAAATATCAATATATTGGCCTATCCCAACTAACAATTTGACGTTTTCTAAACGTTCTAAACAGGTTCAAAGTTGGTTATTTTGACGTTCTGTGAAAACGTTTTTAAAACGTGTATTTGTGGAAGGTTGAACACGTTTTTAGAACGTTCCAAATGGACGTTTTTAGAACGTTGTTTAAACGTTAGAAAAACCAATAAAAAACCTTTCATGTATTTGCTTTCAAGTGCAAGGACCAGCAGAACGTTTTAAGAACGTTTTATAAACGTTCATTAAAGACGAAGACCTACGGGACCTAATAAAAACGTTTTGTAAACGTTTTGTAAAGGTTCATTAAAGACGAAGACCTACGGGACGTAATAAAAACGTTTTGTAAACGTGTTGTAAAGGTTCATTAAAGACGAAGACCTACGGGACCTAATAAAAACGTTTTGTAAACGTTTTGTGTTTGCTGGGGATAACCTTCCTTTGTTTATGGAAATATTAAATTTTTAGATGAGCGATACTTGGGCTGTTACCATGACAGTATAAATGATCGCGTCCTCCCTGACAAGCCATGTATTACCAGTCCATCAGTGTGTATCTACAATGACTTGACGATTGACAAGTGCATCGATATCTGCAGAAACGCCAGCTATGATCTCGCTGGAGTCGAGCTTGGTGAAGAATGCTTCTGTGGAGCTGCTGGCACGGACTACAGTCGAATTGGCAAACTGGGAGATGACCGATGTAATTACGCATGCTTTGGAGACAATCAACAGAGTTGCGGCGGAATTTGGGCCATCGCTGTTTTTAATCGTGAGTTTATATAGCTGTTCAGGTGTTAATTGTAAATTTGGGGGTCCGCTCGCTAGTCATAAGGACCGCTTATTGTTTGTTTGGTCGACATGGCAAACTGAGAGATAACAACTGTTATCATCTATGTACAGGAACCAATCAACAGAGTTGTGGTGGAGCAGGGACCATCGCAGTTTTTGATCGTGAGTTTATACATGATTGTCTATAATTGTAAATTTGTAAGTAAGGCTTTTATTCGAATTACGAAAGCGTAATGCTAACCCTAACCCCAATCCTAACCCTAGACTTCAAAACTGGTCCTATCCCCCGCACTCGCTACGGAAAACGCGCCTTTTCAATTACTACACCAACTCTCTGGAATAACCTACCCGTCCACATCCGTGCCTCCACTACACTAGATTCATTCAAGACTGAATTCAAGACCCACTTATTTAGATCGATTTAAGTACATGTTTACAATATAAACTATATCGTCTCATCAAAATTGAATGTCTTAATTGTATAATTATTATTATTTTTAAAAATTAAATATCAATATTTTGTAAAATTACTATTACTTGTAACAGCGCTTAGAAACCCTGTATTACGCGCTTTATAAATGCAAGCTTTTATTATTATTATTATTTATTATAATGACATATTTTAAAAATTGAATTTGCTGTCATGTCTCCAGTTTCGTAAACAAGTTCTGTAAAGTTAGGGACAATACCCGTTACCAAGGGTGAATTTTAAAGACAGTTTTAGTTAGTGTTATGCGATATTCATATTATTTGAGTTCATATACAGGTATTATTCTATATTATTTAGCTGATTATAATTCATCTATTTATTTAATTGTTTATTTGTTCATGCCTTTTTTGGGTAAAATGCAAGGTAGGTTACCTCATATAAAATGCTTTAAATGTATGCGTCCTGTATTACACATACTAGAAAAAAAAAGCAATTGACATGATAAATATTAATATTTAGCACAAATAAAGATTACGGAATACATTTTATATACATTTCTTTTGAAAATAATTCAGTTTTGGAAAGTCATACAATGTTAAGAATGTAAATTGCCACAAAGTGGATTTCGTTGTACTACATACGACTGACAAACCCCATTGAGCTGAAATAACTGAATAGTAATCGGGAAGCCTGGTTTATGTCTTCTAAAGTGGAAATACAGGGTAGGTAAAATGCTTTACTATGCACCCTCTATGCATATATTAGAATAAATTCAATTGACATAATAAATAATCATATTTAGCACAAATAATGATTATGCAATGCATTTTACATTATTTTGCTTTAAAAACAATTTAGCTTCGGAAAGTTCCTGTATTATTTCCTTTCCTTTTGAAACTGTTATAGTTCTTTCAACAACAACAACCAGCCCTGCTCCCCCAGCTCCCTCGACAAGTCCGATGCAGGAGACTACACTGATATACGGAACATCCGACAGTACGACCAGAGCATCACCAACGCCTGAAACAAAGACTACTCTAACCACCTCGATTCCCTGTAAGTGACAATGCTTCTCAATGGCGGGTAAGAAGTGATCTTCGTTTCGACGTGCTTTCAAATGACAGGAGTAAATAATAATTACAAAATACCAATAATGCGATGACTGCCAGAGTGGCTACATATTTCCACTCCCATGCAAATACATATTGTGTCATTATAACTCGTACTCTTTTGTAATCGAACACAACGACAAAATCAAAACCAATAATGGTTCAGAAAAATATAAAAACGCAATCATGATAAAGGAGGAGGTAACATTATCAGAAGAAGTAGAAGAAAAAGAAGAACAAAATCACGGTCGAACATGGCGAAGTAGAATTATAATGAGATATATTGCATTATAATACAATAACAATTTGTTTGTCTATATATTTTTAATTCCGTAAGTGGCAGTGGGGGCTGCATTTGGCGGAGCATTCTTCATGTTAGTTCTACTCCTCACCATTTATAGAATCGTCGTTTGTAAACGCAGGTGAGAGGTTCGTGTAATAGAAATATTACCTATCAGGCAATGTTGTACGTTTCACTGCCAACCCATTATGTTAATCTCCGTAGAACACCCCCTTCAGTAGAATGCATTGTAACCCCGACCATTCTTTCCATTTCACTCTTGTCCCTGGTATGTTTCGATCGTGCTAGCCCATCATACATGTCATATTTCGATCTTCCCCCATCCCTCTCTCTCTCCCTTCCCCTATCTCCCCTCCTCTCTGACCCTCATCAGCTGAAATTCACATTAATACAGTTAAATAAATCATACTAGGAATATACTTTATATATTGATAATGGTTGTTTGTACATATATTAGGCATTCAGTTCATTGTTTTGTCATTATTTATACCCAAGTCAATTCTAAAAACAAATAACATTGCATACTTTAATTCTGTTAACTTTTTTTTCCTGTTTTAGAAGAAACGCCAAATCACCTGCCAAGGGTGACACTGAGTTTGAGATGGACAACGATGCATACACGCTTCCACAACATGGAAGCACTGACAAGGCGGACAACGATGGTCATACCTACATGACCGTCGCTGCAGGTGCGGCGAACCGGACAGAGGAGGTAACCGAGCCAGGGGTGATGTCTCATACATATCAAGACGTCGCTGCTACGGCTGAAGAGAGTTCTCCCGATGCTTATTATTTGACGCCGGATGTGCCCCAGCCCCAGTCAAGCAACGACGTCCAGGGTTATCTGAACCCGATTCAACAGACCTCGCAAGCCACACCACAAATCGATGATGACTATCAATATGCTTATTACGAGGGTATGTAGAAGTTTTGTGTCAATCTAGAAGCCACATGACACTTAGCGACTTATATCCATATTCACGTCAGAGGCGTCGATCATAAGGGCAGGAGGGGTAGTGCCACCATGAAAATGAAAGAGGGCAAACGCTTTGGTTTGACCCCCCCGCACAAAAAAAAAAAATTTAAATGAATAAATTAATACATTAATTAATTAAAAATATATATAATTATATAAAACCAAATAATTTGAAAAAACAAATTGAATTTTAAAAAATGAAAATAATAATAGTTACAATTCCGAAGGTGATGAAGAAAATTTGCGGATATAATACGAAAGGAATGTCACAGTAGAAAGTGAGAAACTAACATGTTTTCTTTTGGACAATGTACGTAACCGTTAGAAAGGTAGGCAGGCATAGCTATACGATCGCCCAATAGTATAAATCAACATGTAAATGAATTTTGGTTTTTGTATAGCAACGGGATGTTTGTTGTTAATAATAATAATAATATTTGCATGTATATGGCGCTTTATACGGGCGTTCCTAAGCGCACTGGTAAATAAGAAAACTAGTAAACGCGATAGCAAAAACAATACAACACCAAAGTCAAAGTTACAAATAAGAAATAACAAATACATTTATACATGTATATGTGATACTATGCTTAATAACTAACTGTGTGCGCCTCCAGAAAATGACAACTGCTTAAAAATGGGTTTTTGAGGAGGATTGTTACGTTATACGCTACGGGTGTCTATTATGTCATAATTAAGTTTGCGAGAGTAGCTATTTCGCATATTTATTTGGACCTAAATGTTTCGCAGCGTGGCCGATGCTTTAATATCTATTAATCTGAGTAATGCTATTTTGTAGTGTTAGTCATGTACACAAGTGAACTATCGTATAAGAAGTAAATGAGTTAAAGTTATAATGTAGATATGTTGTGTACAATTGTGTTTTGTTTTGTGTACAATTTGTAATAAGCGCTTTTGTATATTTGTAGAATTTTTTTTTGTTAGTTAGTGGTGTCTCTCTTAGGGTGTGTTCCTTTTTAGCTGTATTTATTTCATTTTAAATGTTATTTTTGAAATGGATTTTATTTATTCACCGACTTATCAACTGTTTATTGTACGTTTATTTGTATATACCTCGCAGAAAAAGTTCCGCAATTGAGGTTTGCGCATTAATAACTTTTCTATTACGCTATTACCATTCATAAATTTGGTATCATTGGAAAGCGTGAATTCTCCCCTTTATATTGATATAACATTTGCTATGAATATTTTATCATCGAATGTGCATTGCATCCAAAAGTATGGGAAAGTCAAAAGTGAAATGTTGCAAAATGCACTGATTTTGTCAACAGTGTGCCTTCCTTGGCTTCAATGGGGGTGAGGTGGTCATGCATTCAAGCCACGTTTTAATCTTCAAACAAAAGGAAGGCACACTATGTTGACAAAATTAGTGCATTTTGCAACATTTCACTTTTTACTTTGCACTAGATTTGGATGCAATGCACATTACATGATAAAATACTCATAGCAAATGTTATATCAATGTAAGGGGGAGAATTCACGCTTTTTAATGATACCACATTTATGAATGGTAATAACTTAATAGAAAAGTTAGTACTGCGCAAACCTCGATTGCGGAACTTTTTGTGCGAAGTATAGTTACACTTTGTAATGTAATATGTTATCATGTACTTATGTTCTTTCATCGAGGTCACTCTGCATCCTCAGCCTTTGGCTTCCTTATATGTTGCTAAATTACACCTTGTTTATAATTTGTATATTTCTTTGGAATGCTTTTTCTTATCAGCTTATTATTACTAAATGCGAATTCAAATTAAAGTTACTATGTATAGGCCCCCACGCCCTGGTTCTTGTGACTCCCAAGGGCGGTAATTTTGTATACACGTATTCGTGCAGGGACAGATTCCTAGCATGTAATTTCCGCTGAAACATTTCACTCCATATTATTGTTTCAAAGACTATCTCTTATAATTCGGGTTTGTGTCAGAATTTTAATAGTTTCTGACCATCACGGGCATTGAAACGAAGGGGTTTTATGGACAAGCACCAGCAATATCGTTTTCTTTTTTTTTTCTATAGTTTTCTAAAGCCCGTCTAATAATCCTAAGTTCTCGGATATGTATCCCGGATTAACCTTATTTTCCATATTGTTGTGACACAAACTTTACGGCATAAGGAAGAACTAAGAGCTTTGTTTGGGCTTGCAACAATCTATCACGTTCAGGTTATCACGTTTTGAATACTTCCGTAGAACCACGCCCTTTAATCTACGAAATGTTGGGTTATTTGATACGAAAGTAAAACTTGAAATTTACTAATTTCACTTTAAACGATCTACAACCAAACTAGCTAATGAAAGAGCTACTATACCTTATACATATTACTGAATGTACTTTACATGTTGACGCTGATCTTATACAGGGTGGCCCAGAAATAACGGAACGGGGCACTTCCCAAAATAAAGTAACGAAATGACTGGGTCCATCGGATAGTGTGTCTTTTCTAATGAAAATTGATACCAAGAACATTAATTTTGGTCGTGTAGTTTTTGTTTTAGAGCGCTGTGAGTGACACCATGTCAGGGTTCATTTTTCTTCAATTTTGACTGACCTATTGGCTAAAGAATGACCCGAACGGCTCGTCATAGAATTACGATGCACAATGATACGGACACCTTTGTTAGTGTGCATTCGACTGAATAGCCACAGCACCGTAATTCTATGCCGAGCCGTTCGGGTCATTCTTTAGCCAATAGGTCAGTCAAAATTTAAGAAAAATGAACCCTGACATAGTGTCACTCACAGCGCTCTAAAACAAAAACTACACGACCAAAATTAATGTTCTTGGTATCAATTTTCATTTGAAAAGACACACTATCCGATGGACCCAGTCATTTCGTTGCTTTATTTTGGGAAGTGCCCCGTTCCGTTATTTCTGGGCCACCCTGTATTTTGTTTACATTCATTTTCTGTACAGGTTCCATTATTAGCCGTCCCGATAATGTCGTGCCGCAAGTTGACATTTCATGTGTTAGTAATGTGCACGTTCTGTGACGTCATGACTTATAACATATAATTGTACGAGTTTTAGTCCAAAAATTTAAAAATGTTGTAGTTGTGGCGGCCATTTGGGATTTTGAAATTGACAACAACATAATAAATGTTGTGATTGAGCACTCTACAGTTTTAGAATCAGCATAACAAAACAATTTCAAATCAATATAAATGTATATTTACTCCACAAAAGGGAGGCTTGGCCTATTTTTTGGTACTATTGATTCCATGTGTATTTTTGCTACCAATAACCAATTCATACTGTACATAGAAATTGGTTTGGCGAAATGGGTTTAATGGCCATTTTGAATTTAAATTCTGCCCATTACAAACTAATAAACAGCTTTAAGCAAATATGCAGTTTCATTTCAATAATGATTAACTTAAGGAACAAAATCCAAATCAATATATTTGTATAAAATGTCCTTTGAATTGAGGTTATATCATTCTTGGGGGCTAAAAGAGGGATATTTCCCTGTTTTGGGGGCAAATTTTGGATGTTTGCATTTTATATGAAAAACTGAAGGTTTTGTGATTGGCTCTCCTCAGATTTATAATCAGCATGACAAAATAATCTTAACTTAATTGAAAATACAAATTATTCCGCCATATGGGGAACATTGGGCTTACTTTTTTTTGTATAACTGTTCCATTTGTACATTGAAATACCCATTCATATTGTACATAAAATGGATTTTGGAACCGTTTTTAATTTTAATTGTGCCCTAAACATAATAATGTGCAGTTTTTTAGCACATACTGTATATAGTTTCATTTTATTGTAAGTTAACTCAAGGAACACAATTTAATTAGATTTATTTGTGTAAAATGGCGTTTAAGTTGAGATGTATCATTCTGGGGGGGCTAAAAGAGGCAAATGTCCATGTTTTGGAGGCCGTTTTGGATTTTCGCGTTAAAAAAAACCCTCAAGGTTTCGTGTCTTGCACTCAGCAGATTTGTAATCATCACCCCCGAATTGACAAGAAATCATAAAAAACGTTGTGTATGTCAAAAAACAAGGTTCTGATGTGTATCTATGGACCCTAGCCTGGACTATGATCAATCATTCACTCAAGCTCCCTGCTTACTATTATGTTTGGTCTACTTCATTAATTTATTTGTATAATAATATGGATAAATTATTTACGCATTTGTATATCATGATTGTATATCTATTCTAATTTACTTGTTTTCTTATTGTAATGTATGGAAACGAAAAAAAAAATTTCTTTTGCATATTTCATTGTAATTTTGCTAATAAATGCAGAAATAAATCTGGCTAAACAAAATGGTTCAAATAGTATACAAGATGGTTTATGTGGTTAAATCTGAACCATTACGTCGTAAAAGGCAGAAACATGAGGAAAGTTTCATGCGCGCCACAGAAATTGGGCCCAAAATTCGCAGCTTGTTCCGCCCGACTTCACCGGCCAAAGTATTTTGTAGCTAGCCGCTTTTATGCTCGTGTGGCGTGGTTTGAGTGTCGTTAGTACATAACGCGGATGTTTTTAATTTACCAAGTACCGACTGTGTCTGTGTTAGGACCCAGACCCAGGCCATTTTGTCTTTAATCTGTGCTCATTCAGCCATAAAGTAATGAATATCTCTGATTTTCGCACATATTGAATCCGATTTGTCATTTCATGGCAGAAGATGCTTAATAAATTAATTTTCGGATGGTGATCTATTAAAAAACATAACACTGGAATACAGCAAGCTTATCTTTTTTGAAATTAGTATGTGGATTACGTATTTCTGTTCACTGCGAGACAAATAAGGATGATTATGATTGACACTCTATATGCCAAACAAGTGGGTACAAGTATGATGGATGCAAACAGCGAGGCAGTTTTGGTTGGGGGGGGGGGGGGGGGGGTGGGGAGGTACATGCAGGGTAGGGGCACATGTCCCCAAATAACCTGGCAAAAACAATATGAAACATATTAAGGAGAACATCTGTGAATCTGTTCAAAAATACATAAATACTTAAGGTGTGCCCCAACTAATCGCGTGTCACTAATCAGTCCGACCACGCTACGTAACTGGATGTGGTGTGGCAATATAAGTAGAGCGCGCGCTTTCTGATCTCGAGATCCCGAGTTCGAACCATGCCCACTCCGTTTGTCCTTCAGCAAGACAATTAATCCACATTGCTGCTCTCTACCCAGGAGTATAAATAGGTACTTGGTCGGGTGTTAATTAGCCTTCAGCGCCCGTTGGGCAGCTTGAGCTAGTATGCTCCCCTGGGAGTTGAGATGGTGCACAATATAATTATGTGGGTTTGTACCTGATGACCAAGAGTAATAATGCGCCTCTGAATAGGGCACCTAGATACATGGCTCTATAAATGCTATATACTATGCAGTATAAATGAATATAACCTTGACCCTAGCTCCGCCATCTTATCATTTCGGGTTCAATACCAGATCTATGTTTCTATATCACTTCTTGCTGAATAAATGTGTTCGAGAATACATATTATCAGTGCTCGTTCGTTTTTGTTAAAACAAATAATAGATTCAGATATGTCTTGTGTGCATTGTTTAACACAAGGGATCGATAGTCAAAATTTACTTTACATAATCATCTTGGTTATAAGGAATGTTTGCGATATCTTACGAAATATAAGGACGTCATTTCCGGAGCAAAACAACCTCCTGATAATTACCAGTACTGTTGATTGGCATGCCTGTTTTACATAACTCGCTTTTGAATGCATATTTTTTGAAGATATCAAATTAAATTTTTGAACCAAATGTGTTAAATCGTACAAATCAGAGCCGTGTATCGGCTCTGTTCCAGGTACACCCTCTTGTGTTAATGAATGCTTTTTGAATGTGAACACAACACACTTTCTTTATTTCCTTTTTTTTTTGCAGTTTAACAGTCAGGACCACTTGCGCTTTTCCACTATCGGCCAAAATAGCGGAAAAGCGCTATTCCGCGATTATCACGTGATACGCAGTATTGCGTCATGTTCGGTTCCACGTGATGTGACAATGGGGATATTTGTGCAACGACTACATTAAATTAAATTACATTTATTTTCGCCCAATGTTCTGGACAGATCATATAAATAGTAAATGTGTAGCATCCTTGACCATTAAACTAATGGTGTGTAGTTTGTCTAAATGATCTGGCCAGAACATTTAAAGCAAATCTTGCTCGATTATGCGGGTTCATTTATCAAATAAACGGTTGATTCGCGCATAGACTTACGTGACAGGTGTTTGATGTCGTACGAACTGGTGCGTCGCGAAATAACGAGAGAAAAGGAGGGACCGTGTGAGAGAGGCGCATAGCTCGGCATGATAAGAGAACGGCAAGATACACTTAGCACGCAGAAGGCGAGAATGGCCAACACAAAGCTGCATATATGTAAAAACACGGCTGTACAAAATTCTATTTTGTTTCGATCACCGATAGTATCGCATGGCACTATCGCCACAATATATGCGCCATCTAGCGACATTGATTGGAGAATAGCGGGAAACCGCTATTTTCACGATAGTGGAAAAGCGAAAGTGGTCCTGACTGTTTAAGCATGGTAGTTTTTAATGATAGCACACGAGTTGTTGCCACCCAAATAAAAATGTTAAAATGAAACGATAATCTGTTTTGTATAATAATTACATGGACATGATTGTGTCAATATTGGACCATCTACACGCCGATTACAGCTCGTTATTCCGAAGGTTCGTTAGTCAGAATGTTCGTTAATCCGAAAATGAAATGGGGTTCGTTAATCCGAAAATGAAATGAGGTTCGATAGTCCAAACCTTCGGAATATCGAACCATATTTAATTTTCGGATAAACGAACCTTCGGAATAACGAACATTCGGATTATTGAACCTTCGGAAGAGCAAATCTTTGGGTTAATGCAACAAAAAAAAAATCGGATTAACGAACCCTATTTCATTTTCAGATTAACCAACCCTCAGGTATACGAAATGTGTGTGTTCGGAATAACGAACCTTCGGAATAACGAACCGCACCCCTACACGCCCACTGAATTTATCAAAAGTTAACTAGTGCAAGTACCTTTGATAAAAGTACTGTTGCAATTAAAACGTAAGCTTGCCGTAAAGTAAAGTGAGTTTGCATTTTATCAAAATACAAAATTTCGGTGTAGCAAAGTATGGATTGTGGGGGGGGGGGGGGGGGGGGGCAAAGGGTCACCCTCACACCACTGTGATCAAGGCTCTGTGGAGTAAAAGCTCAGGAACATATAGAACACATTGTTCACTTTAATTAGTAAGCTCATGTTGCCCACCGTGGGGTACATTGCACCCCCCTTCCCCTGACTTTGCCCCCTTCTGAGATGATACCTGCTCCGCCACTGAGTCACAACCCGGGAAGCCATTAATTTTGTTATCAGAAATCACATCCCCATAAAAATGCCAATAATATGCTTATGACATCTACTATAATGACCTACGCTCTGTTTCGTTTGTTTTGTCATGAATGCAGTTATATATAGTATATCACCTATTACATGCATGTAAACATTATGAACAAGCATTCATTAAAATGCACGTTACTTCCTCAAAATGTAGCTTAGAACTTACAAAATACAGATGCAGGCTGGATGTCAATAACAAAAACTTCTACCAGTAAAAGGATTATCAACATGTAAAATAAAACTCCTAACAAGTTATAGTCGAAGCCCCATCACTCCTAGCAAAGCTAAAAAAAAACGGTTATCTGACTTAGGTTTTTGAAATTGGCTTTAAAGTTCCCTCATGTAAGAGCGATCTCTGATGTACAGTTTTGCTAAAGGCGATGATTCCATAGTGTTCTCTTCATAGACTGCGAAAGCTTCTCTTTGGCATTTCCGGTTTCTACGGCACAAGTTAAGCAATTTGGGATAATTTATCATGGTGGTCAATCGTGGACTTCCTAAAGATTCCCGTAGCTTTAATTGACCCTCCTCTCGATGACGTCTGATGATTTTACAGACCGTAAACTGCGATGTTCCAACGAAATAGTGGACATTGCTTGCTGACACCCGTTACTGGTGGAGCACAAGAATCGTTTGGCATGTATTCAATGGCGTTGGACGGAGTATGGCCTAGAGAGCCTCTGTGTCGATTTTGGCTGAAAATTGTACATTCAACTCTGAGAAATAACACACATAACGATGACTTGTGGACATACGCTTTGGAGAGGGAAAAGGGCCAATCATCAAAGGTTCTGTCTTTCAGAGCTAAAACAAAAATACTAAATTAATTGATGCAAATTCTCATTGCCTGAATGGTCAGAAGCTATTATGAACCTGACATAAACCACTGTAAACCCGAAGGATACAAATCAACTTGGGGATATATGCGAGGGATCACCGAAGCGATACATCTTTTTGTAATAATTAATTCAAACATATAAAGAAACTGACCAGAAATATATTGTGATTAAAAGAAGGCAAAGCAAATGGGATTCCAACGGGATTCGAACCCGAGACCTCCAGATTACTAGACTGGTGCTCTTCCGACTGAGCTATAGAAAACCCTAGACGGTGCTCGTCCCTGAAACCCCTTAACCCTAATAAGGCTGGGGGGGGGCATAATGGCCCCCCTCCGCAATTTTTTGTATTGCTCCAAAACGCTGTAAGATGACGCGCCGCTGCTCGGTGACTTTTTTCTTTTGGGTCTTGCGCATATTTTAAAACAAAAATTTTGAAAATCGGGCCTACCGTTACGAAGTCACTTGACCTTTTGTCTATGCATGTCAGCCCGAAAATCGCTCAATTTCGTGATTTGTGTACAAAACATATGGAAATATCAGTTTTCGTAAAAGGAAGTATATCATTGGTTATTTGGTCTTGTTTACATTTTATATGTTTGTTTTGGGGTTCAAAATAGATGAATTATAGTAAGAAATAAAATAAACAACAAAAACAATAAAATACATAAGTAAAAAAAAAGAAGAAATACATAAGAAATTATAAAAACAATAGAAAACATAAGGAAGAACCTGGCTCTTCCAAATTTTTTTGTCGCATTATTATTCCAAATGCTCTAAAGAATATATGTATTGAAAACCAATGTTTAATTATGAAGAATATATGATTTATGGGTAAAAATATGAATTTTATGACCTTATTTGCATAAATTACCATAAATATGCAAATTAATAAATTTTTCCAAAAAGTAAAATTACCATTGTATTCTATACACTTCACTCATCATGCGTGCACATTTTCACGGCGATCGGCCGCTTCGCGGCCGAGATCTTAGGGGGGGGGGGGGCCATAATGGCCCCCCGGCCTGCTGAAGACCTCAAATAGCCCGGCCTTTTTAGGGTTAATTCTCATTGCCTGAATGGTCAGAAGCTATTATGAACCTGACATAAACCCGAAGGATACAAATCAACTTGGGGATATATGCGAGGGATCACCGAAGCGATACAGCTTTTTGTAATAATTAATTCAAACATATAAAGAAACTGACCAGAAATATATTGTGATTAAAAGAAGGCAAAGAAAATGGGATTCCAATGGGATTCGAACCCGAGACCTCCAGATTGCTAGACTGGTGCTCTTCCGACTGAGCTATAGAAAACCCTAGACGGTGCTCGTCCCTGAAACCCCTTAATTCTCATTGCCTGAATGGTCAGAAGCTATTACGAACCTGACATAAACCCGAAGGATACAAATCAACTTGGGGATATATGCAAGGGATCACCGAAGCGATACAGCTTTTTGTAATAATTAATTCAAACATTAAAAATAAACTGACCAGAAATATATTGTGATTAAAAGAAGGCAAAGAAAATGGGATTCCAACGGGATTCGAACCCGAGACCTTCAGATTGCTAGACTGGTGCTCTATATCAGGTTCATAATAGCTTCTGACCATTCAGGCAATGAGAATTAAGGGGTTTCAGGGACGAGCACCGTCTAGGGTTTTCTATAGCTCAGTCGGAAGAGCACCAGTCTAGCAATCTGGAGGTCTCGTGTTCGAATCCCGTTGGAATCACATTTTCTTTGCCTTCTTTTAGTCACAATATATTTCTGGTCAGTTTCTTTATATGTTTGAATTAATAATTAATTTTAGTCTAAAATGATTCATTAGGCGCACAAAACAGGAACAAGATTGAAGCTGGATCTAAACAAAAAATATTCCAACTTTATGACCAACGTTGTATGTCAAGGTATATAGTATTGGGTAAACCTCCCAAAAGTTACCTTATTTAAAATAAGACTCTTACAAGAATGTAGTAATTTGTCGACACATTTAGTATTTATGTGTATGACATGCCATAATGTGTGAACTTTCCATGGTAAATGAATTTCATATGAACTATTAATGAGCAAAAACAAAATTTTTGCAGTAACTTTGTACACATTTGAAAGTCTCTGAACACTTAAAACACTTTCAGTGCTAATAATACAACGAGGCATGTAATAAGTGCTAGACTTATAACTTAATTTTGTTTTATTTCGACAATGTTACTAGATCCCTTCAAATTTTTGATTTTTGATATCTTGCTAGGTAACAAATTGTATGGTTAAAGTTTACTAAACTGTAAATATAATTATGAGGCATCACGTAAATAACGGTTTGTACATGTATAAAGAACAGTGCATGAACTTCAATTTACACGCGCCATTACAAGAAATAATCGCTTTTTTGAATATGTTATGCTGGTCCATATGTTATGACTTATGTATCATATTACAGTTTGTAGTGTACTATTTCAAGCTATGCAAAAAAGTCTCAACTCATTCTTGTCAACTTTTTGGAGGTTTGACGGTGGGCGGTCAGTTATTGAAAATTATGGTGTCGTTGTTTATTTGTTGACGGTGATCTTATATTCTTTTTACATTAATTTTCTTTACAGTTTCGAATAAAAGCCGTCGCGGGAATATTGTGCGGCACTTTGACATTTTGTAAGAGTGGTTTAATTCTCTAAACTCATTAAGTCTATAAGGCCGCTTAGCCACCCAAATAATTACAGGGACACAAGTTATACACTTCAAAGTTAACTTTATTGCTTATCTTTCAATTCAGTGGAAAGCTTCAAACAATCAAAGCCAAATGAAGACTATAATAGTTGAGTTAATGACCCACACAAGTGAGTGCCTATATCAGTATCTAAATTGGCTACTCCTGGTAGCTAACATTCGATAAACAAAACACATGATTAAATTGGCAATAACCAATGAGGAATAGCAAAAGAAGGGTCTTGAATAAAACAACAACAAGAAAGGATTAGTTTGAGTCTTTGTTTAAGTGTCCAAAAGACATTAACAGGAAAGGTCACCATACATTACTGATGTGAGCGATGACGCTAATTAATGGTGACTCTACTCAATGGTGTCCAACTAGTGGGGTGTTCACAACGCGACACAGGGTGAGACGTGAACTCTTCATTACGCGAGCTGTAGCAATCGACGAGTCGGTCCTGATGACCTTGCGTTGACCTTCAGGGCGAACGCGAGACGATCAGAGGACGATGACCATACACCACGAAGGGAAGACGAAGTTCATGTCGAGATGACGATGACACTATGACGAAACTGGAAGATGACCCTAAGGGTAGTCAAAGATGACCCTATACGGAGTCGGGGACGACCGCCATCTATAAAGAACAAACAGCCAAAGAATGGATGGCCTACCTATGTCTAAACCATATCCACATACCTACATGAAATATTTCCTTTAAGACACTCGCTTCTAATTCACTTGACAACATCTGGCTTGAATTCACATGCAATTCATTAACCCTAAAATAATCATAGATAATCAAAGCTTCATTCAAGCCCTTTCTCAAGTGTAAACATCAAATTAGGGCTTTACAAAGTCCTATTATTCTTACAAGATTATCAAATAACACGAGGCATTTCTCCAATTAATATATATTAACAAGCTACAAAAGTTAGAGCAACATTTTATAATGAACTCACTTCTGTCCAATATTGTTATTTTATCCTTTCCAAAAGAGAAATTAGCACCACACTTTCACTCAGATTTCTACTAACGCTGCAGTGCTTAATGCAGTCGAATTAAATTAACAGATGCAGCACCTATACAGGGTGGCCCAAAAAAAACGGAACGGGGCACTTCCCAAAATATAATACCACAATGTTTATGTTCATCGGATAGGGTGTCCTTTCCAATGAAAAACGATACCAAGAACAGTAATTTTGGTCAGGTCGTTTTTGTTTAAGGACGCAGTGAGTGAGACCATGTCAGGTGCCGATTTATGTCGATTTCGACCTAGTCAATGCCAGTTTAACCGCACTCCTTGCCCGTAATACCATTCAGCGACCAGGCCCATTCTCTCGGCACACGGCTGAGTGCACACTAACAATAGTGCGCAATGCTCAACGATATGAACGGCGGTTCGTGCAATTCATCAAGCGCTGGCTCAATACAAATTGACAAAAAAGAGAACCTGACATGGTGTCACTCACAGGGCCCTAAAACAAAAACTACACGACCAAATTGACTGTTCTTGGTATCGTTGTTCATTTGAAAAGACACTCTATCCGATGGACATAATACATGTGTTACTTTATTTTGGGAAGTGCCCCGTTCCGTTTTTTTTTGGGCCACCCTGTATATATCAAGGTATTAAACATTGAAATGCTTATAGAACAATAATATATAAAGCAAGTAGTACTTACAATTTGGCCTCAAGGGGAAGGGAATATCAGCTTGGCACTGTCACTGCTGTTGCCACGCCCAACGACTTCAATGGGCCGTATACTACGCACACAAGCCGCTGCATGCTGCAATAACTAAATACAGTAGCAGGCTGGTATTCTGGTGGGCATCTCTGGCTGGCTTAGCCGGTGCCACTCCCTACAAATTTGGCAGAGAGCGCGAGCTACTCTGCTTCGCAGTACTTTCACGACCAACAACAAAATTAAGACTGCACTGCAATTTCATTGCCTTGCTAACACACCCAGTCCAAGTATCCACAGAACAAAGGCTCTAGGCAATTAGGGTTGCTACGCTACAACAACAACTATTGTACCTGTTCACCATGCATGGCTTGCCTGCCATGCCTTAGCAGTATACACATATAATAGCACACACACTATCCGCTATGCCATATGTTGGCCTATACGCAATCCACACTACAGTGCACATTCCATGCACACAATGCGCATACCAAAGTGCTATACAACCGACTGGTTTGCTTAACCCACCCCATGTTTATCTATATTCTAACTCACAGATAAAGGACCTGGGAAAATCCTTACACATTTCGTGTGTGAGTTATGTGCACGTTGTGTGACGTCATGGCACATACTTTTATTTTAAAATAAATATAGTGTCAAATGTGATTTAGTGTGTACTGGTCGTAATCATTCACATGTCTTTTACTTGACATATTGTAATTCACGTCGTGTCAACCTTACACGTGGTAGATAACGTAACATATCGTTTCAAACCTCTTGTTTGTTTTGACGTCATGCCATATGATTATGTTATTGTCATGATAATATAGGTTTTCCCGGTCAAATTCGTCACAACAGCAGCCAAAGTGACGATTCAATCATTTAATTTATTCGACCATTCATCCATACCTTAGGAGCATGATAACTATCTTTATTAACGATAACACACGAGAGTTATTGATTAGCAAATACATTTTACGAGTATTTCTCGAGGTTTTCCCTTTGATATGAAATGGGTTAAACATCTGTAGAACTTGTTTTCTGTTTTTTCTTCACCAATAAAGTGAGAAATATCAGGAATTGCATTAATGACCTTAATGTTGATGCATCTGTTCTCGGGATGTAAATACAATGTGTAAATACGTCCACCTGTTCACTATACCGTAATAATGTGGGTCTCATACTGCACCCCTACTTCCTCTCTCAACCCCCCCCCCCCCTCCCCCCCCCCAAAAAAAAATAATAAAAAAATAAAAAAATAAAATTAAAACCGACAGGCGAACATGATTGTTCATTCAAGTATAGTGAATGAAGAATTATTGTATGTGTTGGTAAATTGTTATGTCTTCGGTCTGAAGATGACAACTGTGGTTCCTTTTTTAGTTTAAAAAGAAAATGAAATGAACTATCCCGAATCTATATTGGTATCAGATCCTTAGCATGTAAATACTACAATAACATTTTCAGTCCCATTCGGGTTCGTGTCAAGTTTAAATAGTTTCTGACAATCACGAGCTTTCAAACTAAGGGGTTTCAGGGACGAATACCAGCATAAGGGCCTTCTATAGCTCAGCTGGTAGAGCACCGGTCAAGCACGGTGTCCCCTCCCCTCACGGGGTCCTTTGTCCCCCTGCCCTCCCCTCTCTCAACGTTGCCCCCTTCTTGACCACTGACACCTGCCCCGCCGCCGAACCACATCCGGGAAGGAAATTATTAAAATGCACTTCATTTCCTCAAAATGTAGCTTAATTGGTATTGGGTATGTTTTCACTAGAAGAGCAATCAACATTCAATGGCTCGCGTTTATTAACATATTATATACGTTCACAAATATTGTTGACAAATATTACGAGGATCTTTTAAAAGTGGTTGCTCGTGCTCTAGCAGTATAATATCATCTCGCGTATCATTGTGGGATATATATCTCGTTTGTGAAACATTAACAAACGTCATTTGGTGGAGAAATATTTCGGAATCATCGCTTGGGTAACACAATTGACCATGGCTGCAGCAGGAATACGAGTTACGGTGGTATTTTGGGGAATTATGATCTTGCTTTCTCTACTTATTGGTTCGGTGCAACCTGAATTGATAGGTAAGTCATCCTGAGATTAATATGTTTTGTATAAGCCTAGCTACCATTGTGTATATTTAAAACGCTCTTAATTGTACGGGTATTTATCAAAGTGATCTAACTTCGTTGACATGTGTAAAAAGTGATGAATGGTTAATACAATGTATATTGTTGTTATCCAATATATCCACTGGGTTTTTTGTGCAAATTTCAATTTAAAGTTCGTATAGGCCGAGTAATAAGCATCATGCAAAGCGATATTCTCTTACTCATTTCCACTGACTTTGTACATGGTTAAGACTATCCAGTGGATAGTTTAACATCTAAACATTTCAATCGTAAATATCATTTTAACGGAAAGGAAATTACAAACAAAAAAACGAAACCTGCCCCATGCTTCTATTGTTTATTTGAAAGCAACAAGGTATGATGGAACCGGTAAATTGGATTTTGAGGTTTGGACAATGTTAGTATATAGATTCCTTTTAAAGGAATATTGCAGTTTAAGTCAAATTTAATTGTAACAACTAAAACTTGTATGGTATCATAACTAAAAACAAATATGACTCAACGAAGCTCGAATGGTATAGAAAAAAATAAATAACTTGAGGCTTGTTTGTATTGTAAAAGGCAGCCGTCAACACATTAGGGCACCCTCTAGACACCTGACAGTTTCAACCATTAATTAAAACAATTGTTAGGGTGATGTTTGGCTAAGGTAATGATTCAATAAAGATATCGTTAAAACAAAATCATGATTCTTCTTTTGCAAATGTATATAGGCATTATATATATTATCTTAAATGATTTTTATAAATGTTGGGGCCCAAGATATATTCCAATCGAAAATGTTAATGGATATTCCAGTCTTAAAAATCAATTGCCTCTTCAAAAAATACATTTAGTTCATTGTATTACCTCACAGATAAATCACTTATTGCAGCGTCCTCTCTACAACGAACTGTATTATCCATTTAATTCTTTATAAAAGTATGTATTAATTACATCAATCATCTTACATATTATAGAGTAAAAATATAAATAAATGTACACATCTATATTTCAGATATTCGTCTGGTTGGAGGTACAACACGGTATGAAGGGACGGTGGAGGTAACAGAAGACGGGGTCACGTGGTACACCACGTGTGGATCATCCATCAGCTTTCTGGACGCAGCCGTAATATGCTCCCATCTGGGGTTCACCGGCACTACTCGAGGTCTAACAAGCTCTCCGTTTGGAAATAGCCTTTTGGAAATAACCGAACGTGTAATACTCAAATGTGCTTCGGGTAAGTTATCTTTTTTATAGATCCGATGTTATTCCGTTGCAGCACTGGACACAAGTTTGATAACGTAATATTTTCTTGTTTATAATCATATTTGTTTGGCCTTTTGTTTTTATAAATGTGACGTTCGCGGGGTCGATTCCGGAGGGAAGCCCGGCTATTATAGCCCGGCTATTATAGGCATATAATAGGCCTACTGCGTGTCGGAGTAGTTTAGATGTTGCCATGTAATTGCATATCATTATAATTAATAAAGGAAACAGTTACTATTGCTATGTGTGTGTATAAATTGATGTCAAAGCATTTCGCAAGAAAAGTTATGTTTTTCACATTTACACAATTTTATAGAATCAATTCGATTAGGAATTATTGCATAATAACAATTTCCCCCAAACAATCAGTGCACTAGCGACTAAGGCGGCACGCGACGAGCCTCCCCCGATCATCAGGTCCGGCCTGTTCTTTGTTCTACTTGTGTTTTGACTTGAATAGCCGGTAATATAGGTTTTCCCGCTCAATGTTACACTTTTATCAATCGAATTCATTAAAGGGATAGTTCAGTTTTGGTAGGGCGCTGCATGTCACAATTTTCTTGTGAGATAATGAACAACTCAGTGTCGAATTTTAGAGAACATGCAATTTTAATGGCAGAATAAACTTTATTTGGTCAAAATCGACCCAGAAATGTTTGAAATATCAATAGATATATCTGAAATTATAATTATTTGGGGCCCAAATAACATAATTAGATAATGCACCTTTTCAAACAATTTCAAAAGCGTTTTTTAATAGTTGTTGAAGATCTCTTTATGTAATCATTATTTCAATAAAACATCACATGCATAATTTTGTTTTAATGGCTCTTTTTTAAAATGATAACTGGCTTTTTACTTAGTCGTTTGTAATTTTGTATATACCTTTCGAGCATGGTGGAGTTATAACTATTAGTTCATAATGTTACTGTCCAGGTTTGGTTACTTAAGTTTAGCATTACCAAAACTGTACTACCCATTTAAGGGTCTTGCAAATCACGCATTGCCGCGTAATCGTTGGTATCGATCTTTCAAAGTCCAAAAATGTGCGAACAAATTCCTGTACAAGTACAAACACTTCCCACTTTTTTCGAAGTGAAATCTTTTAAAAATCTGAAAAAAATGCATAATAACAATAATGACCATACTTCTAAAGTGATATTTTAAACATCAATTTCGAACATTTCTCCACGTGGGAAGGGGTAAACCCCCTTCCACAACCTCCCCCAAATAAGTATATGCACGGACAATGTGAGCGTATTTGAGTCTGGTGTTTGTGTAAGTTCGATTGTGTTTGTATACTACATATATAGCGGTCTAATCACGATGATTTAAGTCATGATTTCTTTAATTTAGTATTATCAAATTTCTATCCAAGGTATGCACCAGATTGCATAATTTCGAGTGAAAATTTGCAAAAGCTCCCTACCGTGGGAGCCCCCTTCAGGGGCTTCGCGCCCTCGGGCTTGGTCGCTCCGCTCCCTCGCAGTTGTGCCCCCCCCCCCCCCCCCAATCCGTTGACTCTCGCTACGCCACTGCTTGCAGAAGTGTTGGCTACGTCACTGCACCTCAAGAGTAAGCTTGTACAGACAGATATGTGTCAGAGTAATGTTTGGCGTACATGGGCGTATACTGGAAATGTTAGATACATGTTATTAGTCTATATAATACATTGATTGTAGCAACACATTTATTTTACTCTTGTATTCAGAGGATCGAAATATTAATTCCTGCTCATATACCACTGGATGTTCGACAAGTTCTGCGGTGGGTGCAGTAGTATGTTATGGTAGGTTTATTTTTTTAAGGGATTTAGTAACTTTGTTGACATGTGCAAAAGGTGATGAATGGTTGATGCAATGACTGTTATCTGATATGTCCACAGGGCATTGTGTGAACATTGAGATATTCACTAACTCATTGCGCTCACTTTGTACACGGTTTGAAAAATCCAAGGGATAATTTATTATCTTAACACTTCAATCGTACATATCTTTGTAATGAAAGGCAGGGGTGTCGATCCTGGGGGGGGGGGGGGGGGGGGGGGCGAACATATCATTTCGCCCCCCAATAATTCCGAAAATGAGGAAGAACAAAATCGAGTGATATAATGCCAAAGAGGGGAAAGACACATTTATCAATAATCAATCTTCAAAATAGCCGTTTTTTAGTTTGAAAAGGACTGTAAATCTCTTTTTTTGCCGCGCGATTCGCGCGCATACAGTTTCTCATATTGCAAGTTTCATTTGGGTTGCGGGAACTCACCGTTTGAAACGCACACTTCAAACGAAGTTTATTAAACCCTCATCTATAGATCGCACACCGTCACAGAAAATAAAATAATCTCGGTACATATGCGCTGAACGCAAATCAAATTGGAATATCATGTCCCCCCACATTTGAAAAAGGAGCAGATTGTCCCCCTCCCTTTGTCATTATGTATGTTTGGTTCCATACCTATATACTTCATATTACGTGTGAAATTTCTGTCTCAGAATTTCACGCCCCAAAATACAAAAGCTCCCTACTGTGGAAGGGGGACCCCTTCCCACACTCTCCCCCGCTCGGTCGCTTCGCTTCCTCGCAATGTCTCCCCTACACTTTTGACAAATTGTTGACGCCCTTGCTTAGTTTCATGGGAGCCCAATGCCCTAGACTATATCGATGGTCTATAGTATACATGATCGCGTGGATCCATCTCATGCAAGGCTCAGTCTTTTCCTCGCTATGCCCTTTAAAAATACGTTATGAGTAGGTTCACTATTTTATACTATTTTAACACCCATGCTAGGAGCAAATGTCTGAAATTTAAAAGCATCCGGGGGCTCCGCCCCCTGGACCCCCATTATTGTCCCCAGATGTGGGTGCCCCCCAAAGTCAGGTCTTCGAGCCATCAATACACTTTCAATGAGCGCATAATAAAACTTCCGGGCATGCCAATGTGGGGCTTTTAGCTCTCTCAGTGGTCACTCTGGCAACATTTTCAAATTTCGCCCCCCCCCCCCCCGATCTAAAAAACGGATCGACACTCCTGACGAAAGGGACATTTGAAAAACCGAAACCTGTCCCATGGTTTTATTGTTACAACAAGGAAGTGGGAACCGCTAGCATTCAAATTTGATGTTTAGGATTTGGACAATGTTACTAAGTCCCTTTAAGTTAAGATGTTATGTAATGTTATCAAAATATAAATTCACTGTATAATTGTATTTATTAGCACAGAGCAGATGGGTTATAAAATAATGTACATATATCATTTGATCATGTTGTTTATTAGTACTAACTTTGATGGCACGTGCAGTTGTAAGGGCCGCGCCTTGTGTTGACTTGTTATGAATAATGTAGGTATTCAACAGATTATATAGGCTATTATGAAATTATATTTTATTAAAGTTTGGCATAAAAAACTGGACGGGGAATTCAAACATGCAATGTAGAAGATGTTTATCTTATTATAAATATGAGTCTAAAAAAAAACAAACTTTCAATTTCGAGCATGACGAGATGTAAATGACAATTAACAGCTTTTGTGTTTGCGAATGGTTGTATACCTGACATGTAGTCAGGTAGTATGGGCTATTAATATGGTCTTGCCAGAACATGCACATTTATATCTCGAGATGTGACAAGAAGATTTGATTAATGTAAATAATTTCATTTATACTGAAACATGATATTAATAATACGCAGATGAGAGATACTTGGGCTGCTACCTTGATAGTGGATTCGATCGCGTCCTGCCCGGCTTGCCATGTACGCCTACGAGTAGTTCAACGGTGTGTACGTACAGTGACTTGACGATCGACAAGTGCATCGATCTCTGCAGGAACGCCAGCTATGACCTCGCCGGTGTGGAGTTTGGTAAAGAATGCTACTGCGGAGTTGCTGGAACAGACTACGGTCGACTTGGCAAACTGGGAGATGGGCAATGTTATAATGCATGCACGGGAAACAATCAACAGAGCTGTGGTGGATTAAGTGCCATTGCAGTTTTTAATTGTGAGTTTATACACGATTGGCTCCTCTATAACTGTAAATTTGTTAGTAAGATGTTCATTCGAATTACGAAAACGTTATGCTTATCATTAGATAATGACATATTTTACTATGTTCACAAATGGAATTTACTGTTATGGTTCCAGTTCTGGAAAAAAGTTATAGAGAGTAAGGAACACACTACCCATTACTTGGCGTGAATTTTAAAAATAGTTTTGGTTAGTACTATACAATATTCAAATGATTTGACTTCATGTACAGGTATTATTCTTTGGTTAGTACTATACAATATTCAAATGATTTGACTTCATGTACAGGTATTATTCTTTGGTTAGTACTATACAATATTCAAATGATTTGACTTCATGTACAGGTATTATTCTTTGGTTAGTACTCTACAATATTCAAATGATTTGACTTCATGTACAGGTATTATTCTTTGTTATTAAACTTATAATGATGCATTTATTTATCTAATTGTTTATTTGTTCATGTCTTCTGAATTGGAAATACAGGGAGGTAAAGCACGTATATACAACTGCTTTAAATGAGCGCCCTGTATACACAAACTAGAACCATGCAATTGACATGATAAATACTCATATTTAGCACAATTAAAGATTACGTATCACATTTTACATAAATAAAATTAAATAAAATAGAAAATAATTAAGTTTTGGAAAGTCATACAAATAATGTGAGGAATGTACATTGGCACAAAGTTGATGTCGTTGTACCACCAACAATATATAACCTGTACCATGTTTTGAGACACACGGTTATGTAGGCATATTCCTGCTTGATTTCCTTTTAATATTTGAAACTGTTATAGTTGTTCCACCATCAACAACCAGCCTAGCTCCCTCGACTGGAAAGTCTACTATTGTTCATTCAACACCTGAAGATAAGACCTCGATCCCCTATCAGTGTCAATGCTCCTCAATGGCGGGTAAGATTGGACGTTCGGTACTTGTAAATATGACGGGTTTCGACGTGCTTCAACACTATATGATTAAGTTAAATAATACGGTGAATAATGTGATGCATGCAGTGGCTACTCGTCCATTATAATCCAACTGAACGACATAAACATATTAAATAGTGGTTAATAAAATAATGGTAAGAAAGGAAGTAGATTAATCGAAATAAGAGATTCAAGAGGAGGAGAAGAAGAAGAATAAGAAGAAGAAGAAGAACAAGAAGAACAAGAAGAACAAGAAGAACAAGAAGAAGAAGAAGAACAACAACAACAACAACAAAAAGAACATTTAAGCACTTCATGAAATGACAACTTCTATATTTATATTTCTCTGTATCTTTTAATTGCATTCGATGTAGCGGGGGCTGCATTTGGCGGAGCATTCTTCATGCTCATTCTACTCGTCACCATTCACGGAATCACCATCATTTGTAAACACAGGTAAGAGGTTTGTCTGATAGAAAATTACGTATCAATATTTTGTTAATGTTCCACTGCCTACCCATTTTATATCTCTCTACAAAAACATCCCCTTCATAATCAAGGGCGTCAACAGCTTCTCAAAGGGGGGGGGGGAGGGGGCATCAGCGAGGGAGGGTGTGGGTGTAGGGAGCTTTTGCACGTTTGGGCTTAAAATTGTGCGATTTGGTGCATATCTGAGACAGAAATGTAACCCCTGCACTCTCTCCCCTCTAACACTTTCCATTTCAATGATTTCATTATAAGTTTTCATTTCTCCTTCTCTTTCCTGATTCGTTTTCACCGAGCGGGCTAATTCATGGTTCTAGGACTACTACCCCCTGGACAACCACCCCCCGGACGATTACCCCCCGGACAACTACCCCCCTAGGACAATTACCCCCCGGACAACTACCACCCGGACAATTACCCCCCTAGGACAATTACCCCCCAAGACAATTACCACCCAAGACAATTACCCCCCAAGACAACTACCCCCCAAGACAATTACCCCCAAGACAATTACCCCCCAAGACAATTACCCCCCGGACAACTACCCCCCGGACAATTACCCCCCGGACTATTACCCCCCGGACAACTACCCCCCGGACAACTACCCCCCGGACTATTACCCCCCGGACTACTACCCCCCGGACAATTACCCCCCGGACTATTACCCCCCGGACAACTACCCCCCGGACAACTACCCCCCGGACTAGTACCCCCCGGACTACTACCCCCCAGACAATTACCCCCCCCCCCCCCTCCCCTAAAAAAATTACCCCCCAAGACAAAATATGTGACCGCTCAGGCCGGTGTCCTGGATTTTTCAAGGGGGTGGGTTTGGGCTTTTGGGGTGCGTATTTGCAAAAACGGGACCAAGACTACTGGTTGAGTCGTGTGAGTGTGTGTGTGTGTGGGGGGGGGGGGGGGGGGGGGGGGTGGCGGTCCGTCGCTGATTTGGGTGCGCTTCGTTATTCCGAAGGTTCGTTATTCCGAGGGTTCGTTATTCCGAAGGTTCGCTATTCCTAAAATGAAATCGGGTTCGTTAATCCGAAAATGAATTTGGGTTTGTTATAATGCTATAATTTCATATAAAGAGATAAAATAAACTTAAATGTTTGATTGGTCTGGCCAAGGGAGGGAAAGGGGGAGGGGTATGCTTAGTGCAGGCTGTAAATTAAATAAACAAAACACAAATTATAGTATTATAACAAACCCGATTTAATTTTCGGATTAACGAACCCT
The DNA here is from genome assembly GCA_037951105.1 of Echinarachnius parma. Taxonomy (NCBI): domain Eukaryota; kingdom Metazoa; phylum Echinodermata; class Echinoidea; order Clypeasteroida; family Echinarachniidae; genus Echinarachnius; species Echinarachnius parma. The sequence continues at coordinate 27,461 of JBAMJV010009766.1, forward strand.
ATTTTATTTTCGGACTAATGAACCTTCGGAATAACGAACCCGATTTTGTTTTCGGATAAACGAACCTTCGGAATAACGAACCCGATTTCGTTTTAGGAATAGAGAACCTTCGGAATAACGAACCTTCGGAATAACTGAACCTTCGGAATAACAGACCTTCGGAATAACGGAGTGTAACCGCTGATTTAGACCACTGTTTTAGTTTTGTAAGCAGGGAGTTGGGGTCGTCAAATGTCAAATGGATCGATCGCTGCCCGAGACCGAGAACGATGAAAAGTGGACCTTTCTGAATGTGGGGTGTACGCACCCAACGCACCCCCATGCATGCTATGGGACTGCCAATGCACGAATATATACTGCAGACATCGTACGATATCCGAATCCGAAATGTAGGTAAAAAGAATGTGCGACATCCGGTGCATTTGTGACCTAGGCATATCACATGTTGATTGTGTTTGTATAGTTCCCACGCTCTAGTTTACCGTGTACCGAGCCTTCGCGCAGTTCCTGGAATTATGTTATTTATAACCGTTTTGTTGCATAATGTTGTTTAATTATAATAAAGCTCACTTGCCACATTGACTCCAAGAACGAAAGTATTGTCTACCGTATTCCTTGCTCCCGAATCTCAAAATAAACATTTTCTATATGTTTTTCGGCCAATTTCGTAAGCTTTTCATTCGTTTCAATAAGTGTGTCATTCAATTTCACGAAATTGAGCTGAAGGCTTGCAATTTTGGTTCAAAATTGCATTATGTTCATACGATTTAGCTCTTCGATCAAGTGATTTACCACTTTTAGCATTCAATTTTAAAAAACACGCTATTTGCATCCAATCGCGCCAACGGATTTCCTGGAGGGCGGTATTACGTTATCACGAATTTACTCGAAATCGAAATACGTTTTAAATCGAATGCAAACAAAATGTTTCCGAAATCCGAATGATCAATATATTGAATTCTAATGCTAAAAAACGATTTTGAACTACTAAATACAACTTCGGTAACAAAATTGGCGAAATTGAATGCACACAATGCACCCGAAGGACGGGAAGGGGGGGGGGGGGGGCATGCCTCCCCCCCCCCCCCCCATACATTTGAAAGTGGAGGTGATTGTCCCTCCCACTTTTTAATATGCATACATTATGTATGTTTGATTCCAAAGCTTGAACTACGTATATAATATTACTGTCTAGGGTATGCACCAAATCGCTCCACTACCTCGCAGTTGTGCCCCCCCCCCCCCCCCATCTGTTGACCCTCGCTACGCCACTGGTCTTAAGGGAAGATGACTTGGGGTAATTGTCTTGGGGGTAATTGTCTTGGGAGTTTAATTGTCCAGGGGGTAATTGTCCTTCCTTCAAGCTTTTGCTTTGCCGACTTCCCATATTTCCAGTTTTATTGATCATTCTACAATATATATTTTTGATTTTACTCCGTCATATCTATGTTACAATGCAATATTAATTTTGTACTCGAATACTTTGTAATTTTGATGTTTGTATATTATTGGAAATAAAATGAAATGAAATATTGTCCAGGGGGTAGTCGACCGGGGGGTAATTATCTTGGGGGTAATTTTCCGGGGGGGGGGGGGGGGGGGTAGTGTTTTGGGGGTAGTTGTCTTGGGGGATAGTTGTCCAGGGGGTAGTTGTCCGGGGGGTAATTGTCCGGGGGGTAGTTGTCTGGGGGGTAGTTGTCCGGGGGGTAATTGTCCGGGGGGTAGTAGTCCGGGGGGTAGTAGTCCGGGGGGTAGTAGTCCGGGGGGTAGTTGTCCGGGGGGTAGTTGTCCGGGGGGTAATAGTCCGGGGGGTAATTGTCCGGGGGGTAGTTGTCCGGGGGGTAGTTGTCCGGGGGGTAATTGTCCGGGGGGTAGTTGTCTTGGGGGGTAGTTGTCTTGGGGGGTAATTGTCTTGGGGGGTAATTGTCTTGGGGGGTAATTGTCTTGGGGGGTAATTGTCTTGGGGGGTAGTTGTCTTGGGGGGTAATTGTCTTGGGGGGTAATTGTCCTAGGGGGGTAATTGTCCGGGTGGTAGTTGTCCGGGGGGTAATTGTCCTAGGGGGGTAGTTGTCCGGGGGGTAATCGTCCGGGGGGTGGTTGTCCAGGGGGTAGTAGTCCGGACACGCTAATTCATATATTCCGATCGTCCTCCTCCCCCCTCTTTCCCCTTCCATCTAACTCGATATGTAAATTTAAAATGTTAAGTATACTACATGTACTAGAAAAAGACGGTTAACATGATTAAGCAAATATTAATCCGTAGCTTTTTATCAAATATAAAGCCTTCAGTTTATTATATTGCCATTTCTTTTATTCAAGCCAATATTCAAAACAGCCAACAAAACATACTCTGATTCTGTCCTATTTCCTGATGTAGAAGAAACCCAAAACCGGTAGTGAAGGGTGACACTGAGTTGGAGATGGACAACGATGCATACACACTTCCACAAGTTGGAAGCACTGATAAGGGGGATAACGATGGTTATACCTACATGACCGTCACTGCGGATACTGCGAACCGAACAGAGGAGGCAACCGAGTCAGGGGTGATACATCATACCTATCACGACATCGCTAAGACGGCGAAAGAGAGTTCTCCCGACGCTTATTATTTAACGCTGGATGTGCGCCAACCCCAGTCAGGCAACGACGTCCAGGGTTATCTAAACCCGATTCAACAGAAGTCGCAAGCCACACCACAAATCGATGATGACTATCAATATGCTTACTACGAGGGTATGTAGAAGTCTTGTGTCGTTCCAGAATCTATAATCCACATGACACTTAGCGACTTCTATCCATATTTACGTCAAAGGCGTCGATCATAAGGGCAGGAGAGGCAGTGCCCCCACCTCCCAATGCAAATATTCCGGGCAAACATATTGTTCTGCGTTCTCCCTAAAAAAAAACTAAACAAAAATAAAATAAATAAATCTGAAGATGAAGAAGAGAATATGCAGATATTATATCAGAGGGGGAGTGTCCCAGGTGAAAGTGAGATATTTACATTTTTCTTTTGGACATTATTTGTGATATTTTAAGGTAAGTATACCCAGGGAGACAAACACCCCCTTTTTTAGGATATCAAACTGGACTGTTATAAAAGGTTGTGCACCAGAAATGTTTTCTAGGACCTTCTAGCATCACAACCAAGATGGACAATATCGCGATCTAGCTACTGGAACTCCAGAAAACGCGTACGAACGATTTAACCCATAATGTAAGTTAATAGCGCCTTAAATCCCTAGGGTTCGTGAAGGTTTGTCTCTGCTATTTTCACAATTACACTAAAAAGCATTATATATCATCACATTGCTTCAGATTTATGATCTGTAGAGTCGTTTACATCTCTTGATACCAAATTTGACTGCATAATATCTTTGGTTAATGTGTCACGTGCCATTTTAAGTCGGGCGTTATACAAAGGACTTGAAATTGCACGTCCAGTTATATTCAAAAACGCATTGAAATGTTCAATATATTTAATACGTTACACAATGTGTATTTCAAGTTCTTCAAATGACATTCAATGTTATTTTGAAAGTTTTTAAAATGATCTAAATTTTAATCTGTTTAATGCCGAAATTGTGTATTGTTAGTCATGCACACAAGTGAGTTATCGTATACGAAGTAAATGAGTTAATCTTGTAGATATGTTGTGTATAGTTGTGTATTGTTTTGTTTATACTAATCACACTGCGTGTTTTTTTATCATCGGCATAATTATAACGTATATTGTAGTGTTGAATAATTCATTGACTTATTAATAGTATATGAAGAGCTTAATTAAAAAATGCGCTAAATCCACTTTTTCAACTTTCGAGAAAAATAGGTTTCTTTGCCCAACTATGTACACATGCCTATCCTATGGGAATATGAAAATGGAACGTTTCATTTTTAAAATGTGATTATGTAATTTGTACTTAAATGTTGATTTCTAGGTAGCTACACCCCCTCCCCTTGGGCCTTTGCCGCAAGTTAAAGGGATCTAGTAACTTTGTTGACATGTGCAAACAGTGATGAATGGTTGATGCAATGTATATTGTTGTTATCTCATATGTCCACAGGGTATTGTGTGAAAATTTCAAGTCAAATGGACATTGCATGGCCAAGTTATGAGCAAAATTGCAAAGTGATATAAACTTTCTCACTGCACTCACTTTGTACACGGTAAGAAAAACTCCGGGGCAGTTTTTCTTATCTGAATATTTTGATCGTACATATCTTTGTAACGAAAGGGAAATTTGAAAAACCGAAACCTGTCCCATGATTTTATTGTTAATACGAATACAACAAGCTATGAGGGAACCGCTAGAATGAAAATTTTATTTTGAGGATTTGGACAATGTTACTAAGTCCCTTTAATGGCCGGGACGAGGGGGCACGATTTCGTTTAGGATAGAGGCATCCAGTCTACTTCTAATTAGGGCCAACCGTGTATTTTTGGTTAACCTCCCAGATCCTGAATCTGAATCTGTATGATCCATATCCTAAGCATGTCAATCCCGCAGTATTACTTTCACTTCATATTATTGTTTCAAACACTATTTCTTATCATTTGTGTCAGGTTTGTCATAGTTCTGACCATCACGAACATTGAAAGTAAAGGGTTTCAGGGACGAACACAATCAATAGAGCTTTCGGATAAACATTATTTTCTTTACTCATTTTCCTTTCTTTATTGCTGCGACACCAACTCTACGTCATAATTAGGGGAATGCGATCACGCATGCGCGTCACGTTGAAGTAATCACAGTATAAATACTTTCAATTTCAATTTTCAATTTCAATTTTATTTCACATCTCTAAAAACACAGAATATACAAATTTCAGCAAATTACATACATACAAAAAACAAGTTATATATGTTCTGTGGACAGTATTACAGTGGATGTGGGGGATCTGCAAATGATACATAATAATATTAAAGGGACATGGAAAGTGATAAGGAATGTTTTTAAGCCAAATCATAAAGCGTCTGGTGTAAGTAAAATAAATATTGATGGGAATGTAATTGATGATCCGGATGTTATTGTAGACAAATTTAATGAATATTTTTGTAATATTGGCCATAATTTGTCACGTGTTATTCCTGAGTCTCAAAAAACATTTCAATCTTTTTTAGGAAACCCTAATCATAATAGTTTGTTTGTAATGCCAGTAACTGTTGAAGAATTGCTTGATATTGTACATTCCTTGAAGAATAAGAAAAGTCCAGGTTGTGACCATGTAACAAATGAGTTGGTAAAAAATGTAATTGTTGGTATTGTACAACCTCTCATACATATATTTAATTTATCAATAACTACTGGTGTTGTACCCATGAGAATGAAAATTGCAAAGGTTGTGCCAATTTTTAAAAAGGGTGATGCCCTTATGTTAAATAATTATCGTCCTATTTCTTTGTTAACTTCATTTTCTAAAATTCTTGAAAAGTTAATGTATACCCGGACAATAAAATTTTTGATGAACGCTAATATTTTGTCTAATTTTCAGTTTGGTTTTCGTGAAAAACACACAACAACTCATGCAATTTTACATTTAGTGGAAAAGATATCCAGTGCCTTAGATAATCGCATGCATACTGTTGGTGTCTTTTTAGACTACTCTAAAGCTTTTGATACTGTTAATCATGATATTTTATTATATAAACTGGGCCATTACGGTGTAAGGGGAAGAGCATTAGATTGGTTTAGGAGCTACTTAATAGATAGGAAACAGTTTGTTTCTTTGAATGGAATTGATTCAAGTATGCGGGTTGTCACCTGTGGGGTACCACAGGGATCCCTTCTAGGCCCGCTTTTGTTTATTGTGTATATAAACGACTTTCAGCTTTCCTCAAAGATGTTATCATTCATTTTATTTGCAGATGACTCAAGTGTATTTTTCTCTCACAAAAACCCTCAAACTCTTTTGCAGACTGTAAACTCTGAGTTGACTAATGTGACTTTGTGGATTCACGCAAATAAGTTGTCTTTAAATCTAAAAAAAACTAACTATATGCTTTTTAGTAATTCCCTGAGTATATTGCCTGGAAATGTAATGTTCAATGGTGTTGAAATTGAAAGGGTACCTACTTTTAAATTTCTTGGCTTGTATATCGATGAAGATTTAAATTGGAAGTACCATATTGGTCAACTTTGTAGATTGTTGTCAAGAAATACTGGTGTAATTTATAAATTGAAATCTGTGTTTCCTCAAAGTATTTTACCTATGTTGTATACAACTTTAATTCTGCCATATCTAAACTATGGTGTACTAGCTTGGGGTAACTCGTTAAAATCCCAAGTGGAAAAATTACTATTAGTACAGAAAAGAGTAATAAGAATTGTTTGTAATACTCACTATTTAGCACATACTGATGTCCTTTTTAATAATAGTAGTGTTTTGAAAGTTGAAGATATTTATTATTTACAATTAGGAGCTCTTATGTATGAATTAAATGCAGGTCTACTGCCAGTAGCCTTAGCCAGGATATTTAAGAAAAATAACCAAGTTCATAATTATTGTACACGACACGCAAAAGCATATCATTTACCTCTTGTTAGAACACAATTCGCCCTGACGACACTGGGGTCCACTGGACCTAGGTTTTGGAATTCCCTTGAACCAAGAATAGCACAATCAGTCAGTATTTATGTTTTTAAGCGCAAGTTGAAGTTACTTTTCTTGAGTCGATATTGCCTAGATTGATAGTTTTGATTCTTATTAGGTTAAAATGTCAGAAAATTATCTGCTACAGTATATAGGTGTGCATACTTCTAATTCTACTCCTGTTTCTCAAATCATCTCCTGTCTTGTTTTGTTTTGTGTGTGTTTTCAGTCTAGTTTGTTTGCCCCTCTTTCTCGCTCTATCGTGTCTTTTGTCCTGTTACTCGTGGTATTTTCCTGCTTTTCCTGTAAATAGCCATTATTTAGTAGTCAGCAGTTTTTACTTTTATCACACATATTTATGTTTATATATTTTTTTCTCAGTTCATTAGTTTAGCTTTATTTTTTGTAAGCATTTTAATGTATTCAGTGTTTCTATTTGACGAGTTTGTCTACCTTGACATACTCATAAGCAACTCACGAGGGACCTTAATTCCACAAGCTTTGCTTTCAACCTAGGTCACCTCATCTTTCTATTGTAACGCCATATTCTGTCAATTTTGTTATGTTCATGTCATATTTGTAATGTGTGTTATATAAGAAAGATAAATAAAATAAACTTGAAACTTGATATAGATATCCTGTCGAGGCAGATCCCTTTGTTAACTGTAATAACTAGTACAATTGAACAAACAAATTATTTTAATATCTTTGTCGTAGTACCCCCGCCCCCTCATCCCGCCCGCCCACCCTCTGCCATTATTGTGGATGAAAATTAAGGTATATTTTTACTGTAGTGTAATATATTCATGTAACTATATACAAAAATAAAAGTACACAATAAATAAGTACATCGATTATACAAGATATATACATGCACCTAATCGTAACACATAATTAAATACTTTTTAGTGAGGATTTAAATACACTTAATGAGGAGCATTGCGTAATACTTTTCGGCAGGTAATTCCATACATCTGGACCTCTATGTTTAATGGATTTCTGTCTTTCGTAAAAAACACTTCTTCTAATCGACAAAATGATGGGAAATACCAACAAAAGACTAAAGATTAACGGCGATGTATGCACCAATCATTATTGATCCCTCAGATACGAAATCAAAACCTGAAATGAGCTAATATCCCTTCAAACTATCTACAACCAAACTAGCTAATAAAAAGAGCTACTGTACCTCAGTATTATAACTGAACGTTGTTTACTTGTTGACGATGATATGATCATATTGCATAAACTATCTTTACTGATTCGAATATAAGCCGTCGCAAGAATTTCGAGCCCTTTGACATTTTGTGTATATGTAATATGCACGTTGTGTGACGTCATGACTTAATATTGTTTACATACACTTTTATTTTTAGATGAATGTAGCGTACAATGTACTTGTGTAAAAATCACAATGAACCACGTCTTTTATTTGACATACTGTAATTCACGTCAACCTTCTTAGATAAGAAGGGGTACTTTCTACGTAAGTATGCAAAACGCGAACGTGAACGTGACAGATCTTTGTTAGCCCTTTCTTTGTTTTGATGTCATGCCATATGGTTATCTTATTTTCATGATAATACTTACGTGTACGATGAGTGCAAAATAATCATTGGGATGGGCGAATTTTGTTTGATTATGAATATTACCAATTGTGTTTTAACTGTCATGTCTTTTTAAATATAAAACAATGTTTGTGTTGCCTAATTCGGTAGAGAAATGGCTTAAAATATATTTATACATTTATAGTAGCTGCGCTATATGAAATTTCATGTTATTATTATTGTTATTAAATATATATACATTTAACAGACATGTTTGCCAGGATTACCAAAGGAGATTTGTACTACCCATGGTTCAAACCATGGTTTACATCTATGCCATTTGTAAACTGATGGAGAAAAAATGTAAACTCCTTACTTGTAAACAATGTTGGTGATACACATTTACTAAATGCACCAAATACATGCTTGTCTTCTCCCATGGTGAAATTTGCTGGTTAGCAAGCACTATTAGTCATATCATTCTAAATTCTAAATTGTTTTACTCGTATATGAGCAGCACTCCATATATGTAGACCATGGTTTGTACAAACATTCTTTGTGAATCCGGACCCTTGTGTTTTGAATGAAATTCGTGGGCGTTGCCTTTTTTAAAAGCAATTTCACCAAAAGAAATTAAGTGGATATCACATCGATATAATAATTTTTCTATTCAATTTGTAGTCTTGAAAATGTTATTATTAACACGTACATTTGTTTAGCAAAACAATTTGAATCTTCCTTGTGAATTAAATAAATAGTGCAAACTAGTTTGAAAGATTTCTTCGTCCTTTACTTTCGACCATGGTAGTATGATTGCTATCGCTATTACTGATAATATAAGAAGAAAAAAAAGATCATCAACAAATACATTTAACAAGCGTTTCTATTTTCCATTTATATTTAAATGATTTGTTTCTTATACAAGACAAAGATACATTGATATCGTTAGCTCAGCTGCCCCCTTTATTGGGGGCCTTTTATCACCCTCAAAGACCATGTGGATAATTTTTCTTCGTAACATATTATACCCTTTCCTTGCTATTCCCTAAAAAAGTAATCAAAGACTAGTTTCACTATTGTATGCCATTATTTAACACAACATAGAAGTTCTAAATGTCTTAAAACCACAACATACACGATGTACTCGATTTCTGGGAATTTAAAAATTAGGGAAATAATCTAATTATCTTGAGAACAATGTTGACATCATGTTCCTGACCGAAACACGCGGCAACTAAGTTGAAATATCTTAAATATATATTCGGAACATGATTTAGAAATAAAACACGGTACTCATTCCTACTTTCATTTCATTTCAATACTTTTTGTCCAAGTCTACCAAACATAGATCTGAAATTGATATCTTATACATATTACCATGATATGTAAAATCATTTTGGTGGCTTTTCGTGTGACTAATTTGGCACTCTAAACTACCAAACATGAGTCTGGCCTTCACGACTGTAGCATCAACCATGCAGTCACCGAGCTCTGCATCTGTGCATGGAGGATGGGTTGCGGGGAACAACATCCTACTGTAATTTGTATGAGTTCGATACGTCGTGGAAGAGAGAAGTGGTAACTTATTTCATCCCTATTCGATGGTTCATATTACCCTTTTGTCGAGATAAATACAAATAATATATCGATCTGCAATCCACGTGCTGAGCCTTGAAAAGGAGCACGTATAAATACTGACAAGTGGGTACAATATGATGCGAACAGTGACGCAGCTTCAGTGGGAGAGGGAGGGGTGGGGAGGGGGGGGGGGCACTTGCCCCCAAACTTGACAACTGCAATGTGAAACATACGAAAATCTGTGCAAAAATACATGAGGTGTGCCCCAATAAATCGATTGTTCTCAAATCAGTCCGACCACGCTACACCACTGGATGCAATATGAATGAATATAGCATTACCTCTCTGCCATCTCATCATTTAGGATACAATAACGGATCTCTGTGTCAATATATCACTTCTTGCTGAATAAATATGTTCGAGAATTATTCTCAGTGTTCGTTCGTTTTTGTAAAACAAATAATATATTAAAAGATGTCTTGCGTGCATTGTTTCACACAAGGGATCGATAGTCAAAATATACCTATTTAAGTAGCATTATCTTGACTATAATGTTTGTGTCATCATACAAAATATTAGGACGTCCTTTCCGGCGCAAAATTATAATCTGATAATAACCAGTAATGTTTATTGGCATGCCATTTTGAATAGCCTACATAATATTGCTTTTCAATGTTTGTTTTTGTCAAATAAAGCATCATAATATTTTAACCAAGATTGTTAAATGCTACAGATCAAAGCCGTATATCGGCTTTGTTCCAGAGACACCCTCTTGTGTTCATGAATACTTGTTTTAAGGCAAACACAACACAACACGCTTTTTTTATTTCATTTTCTTTTAATTTACGAATGTATGGTAGAATGACAACTATCTGCTTTTAAAGGGGTAGTTTAGTTTTAGTAGAGAGGGCGCTGCACATCACAATTTTGTTGTGAGATAATGCAAAACTGAGTGTCGAATTTGAGAGAACATGCAATTTTAATGGCAGAATAAACTTTATTTGGTCAAAATCGCTCCAGAAACGGCTGAAATATCAATAAATATATTTGATCTTATAATTATTTAGGGCCCAAATAATTAGATGATTTTTTCCAAAAAATTAAAAAATGCTTACACTTTTTCAAAAATTTTCAAAAGCGTTTTTTAAAATAGTTGTTCATGATCTACTTAATCATTATTTCAATAGAACATCACATGCATTATTTTGTATGAAAAATGGTTGAAACCAATGCCTTTTTAGAAAGCGCCCTCTTGTGTTTTAATGGCTCTTTTTGAATGATAACAGGCTTTTTACTTAGTCGTTTGTAATTTTGTATACCTTTCGAGCATGGTGGAGTAATAACTATGAGTTTATGTTACTGTCCAGGTTTGGTTACTAAAGTTCAGCCTTACCAAAACTGTACTACCCCTTTAATGATAGCACACAAGTTGTTGCCACCCAATTAAAAATGATAAAATAAAACAATAGTCTGTTTTGTATTATCACATGGATATTATTTTGTCTACATTGGCCCATCTAAAACGCCCACTGAACTATTATCACGACCTAGCAAGTACATGTTTAAAGCAATGTAGCAATTAAAACGTAAGCGTGCCCTCAAATAAAGTGAGCCTACATTTAACCAAAGTGCAGAATACTAATTGGTGTAGCAATGTATGAATGAGGCGCCACGGGTCACCCCACAACCCTGTGATCCAGCCCCTGTGGAGCAAAAGCTAAGGAACATAGAACAAATGATATGATGATAGAACAAATAACACCTTGCTCATTTAGTAAGCGCATGCTGCCCCCTCCCGGGGTACCTCTCCTCCCCCTCTCCCTACTCTGCCCCCCTCTGGACGAATACCTTCTTCTCCACTGAGTCAGGACCCGGGAGGCAGTCATCGATTTATATTTCAAATCGATGGAAGCCATTCATTCTTATTGAAAATCACAGCCCATAGCAAAAATAATAGTTTTCGAAATCTTCATGGACTGTATTAATAACCTACGCTTTGTGTCATACGCGGCATGAATGCATTAATACATATTATATTCGCTAGTGCATGCATGTAAACATAAACACGCAGTTATTAAAATACTTCCTCAAAAAGTGTAACTGACATAAGTTAGATGCAGGCTGGATGTCAGGACAAACTTCAACCAGTAAAGAGATTGACAAGATATAAAACAAGCTCCAAACAAGTGCAGTTGTTGTTTGTTTGTTTTTTATTTCGAAATCAATATTTAAAAATACATCAAAAGTCAAAACATAACATAGAACAAAATATACACAATTTGTACACAAAAGTAGTTACAAGTTCTTAATTAAAAATATTATATTGTATGTTGCTATATATAAATAATAATAATTGGTAGGATGGCCCGTTTAAGATCCATCATTATGATAAATCTGTTCTTTCACGGGGTTCTATTGAAGCCCTATCAATCCTAACAACGTTTTAAGAACACTTATTTAACTTGGGTTTTTTGGAATGGCTTCAAAAGTTCCCCCTAAACCCTACCACGTCAAGCTGTCTACTATCTCGATGAAGACAGTTATAACGTGAGGTATGTCAAGGTATGTAGTATTCGTTACCTACCAAACCTCGCCTTATTTAAGATAGGTAGAGCAACACTTGTACGATTAGAGTTCACTTCTTATAATTCAAGTTCAAGTTCAGTTTATTTTCTCAAGATAAAATAAACAATATAAAATACATAGAAATTGATAACAATATAAAAGTATATTTCATTACAAATGCTAAAATGCAGATTGCATGTACAAATTACAAGTAATTATTTTTGAGGGGTAACAAACCACACATGTATCAAGACCTTATCGTGTGGTCGACCCATAGTTTTAAAACAAAACATTGTACATACAATTTAAACTGATATAAATATAATGAAAGTCATAATTCAAAATCAAAATTCAACATAATTATCAAAAAGCAGTACTACAAAACGAAACACCTAACAAACATATAAAACAACAACAACAACTACAAATTATACTAATACAAGGCTGTACATAAATCATGGATATAAACAACACTGTGTAAACGTAAACTTTACACGCGCCCAAACAAGAATACATACAATAGGTCTACATTAGTTCAGCGTATACCGTAAACACGCTAGTGTATGGGCTCTATGTAAATGTCTAGTGGACATAATACATTGCTTGCGGATCACTACTGTGAACATAAGTTATAAGGATGTGGAGTTTCATACATTGAACATTTATCACACGATGTTAATTTTGGTTAGCAGCGTTACTACAACTTGAAGGCTGTCGAACTTGGTAAAACGTTGGGCTCAGTAATTACAAATATGATGAACTTGTAATAGTGGTTTTGGCCTACATCTCAGTATATCGCGTATTGAGTGAGAGTTTTAAAGGCTTAACATAATGTAACATTCTGTCATTCATAACGATCTTGTTTGTTTTCATAACGCGCAAGAACAAACGTTATTAAGTGAAGAAATATATCGGAATTGTCGTTTGGATCACACACTTGACCAGGAATTATTGCCATGGCGGTAGCAGGTAAAAATGATTTGAGACTTCTGGTGATTATGATTTTGCTTTCTTTACTCATTAGTTCCGTGCAACCGGAATTGATTGGTAAGTAAATAATATCATCATGAGATAATTTTTCAATTTCGAATATTTCATTTTGCTGTACATGCTTTCCATTGTGTATATCTAACATGGCTGTTATATTACAGCTATACAGTCTAATATGCAATTCTGGATAATCACATCAATTATATTACACATTTAAATGGGATCTAGCAACATAATACAATTCCTCAAAACCTTCTTGGAAATCTAGCGGTTCTCAAATGCCTCATTGCATTAGAATTAGCGAGAGAAACAAAACACGTATTTCGGCTTTCCAATTTCTCTTCCGTTATAAAGATATGTACGATTGAAGGTTCAGATTTGTAATTATTTACTGGTTTATAATTGTGTACAAAGTCAGTATAATGACGCAGCTTACACTTTGAATTTGTGCTCATTACTCAGCCATATAACATCAATTTAATATAAATTCTAACATTACTTATGGAACATATCAGATCAAAAACAATTATTTTATCAACCATTCATCACTTTTTTGCATATGTCAAGAAAGTTATTTGATCTCTTTGATTATAATGAAGCATTATGGATAATTACATCATTCATCTAGCACAAGTTAAATTAAAAAACAATAAACATATATAGACATCTAAATTTCAGACGTTCGTCTGATTGGGGGTCCAACAATCTATGAAGGGACACTGGAGGTGACAGAAGACGGGGTCACGTGGTACACTACGTGTGGATCATCCATCGGCTTTCTGGACGCAGAAGTAGTATGCTCCCACCTTGGGTTCAGCGGCACTAATCGACATCTGGAAAACACTCCGTTTTGCAGTATCCGAGCCCAAAGTGTAACGCTCGGTTGTGCAACAGGTTATTTGTATAGTCTCCCATTAAGTTATAGTTTTTTTTCGGATTGTCTTAATTCATGTGAGGGTCGTGGATTAAATTATTGAGGGTAGCTCTGCTACTGCATTGCCAGTCGGACTATAATATTTATATTTTGTCGCCATACAACTTCATCGCACTATTATTTATAAGCGAACAACCGAAATAGCAAACAAAAAATTAAAAATTACCCTTGTAAAATCTCTTATTTTAGGCCACCGGAAAAGTCATGCTTCAAAATATAATCACTTAAAGTACGACACATATAAAATAACGTTTCCAACTTACAGTGGTCCATTATAGTGATATATTAACTTCACATTGTTTCCAAAAGTGACCTCAATCTTACACCAGCAGGAAAACTGTTTACAACTGAAAGTTTTTGTTAGATATCCCCAATCATTCGCGCGATAATTCGGACACTTTTGACTAAAATCGAAATGCTTTTTGAAATTAGCAAAACCAAAGTTCATTTTTATTCTTCATAGCGGGAATGTGAAGTGTAAAAGGTCCAAGAGATTTTGGTTGAATTTAACTTCATAGATTTTTTCAAAAGTGGAAGTGGAGACTGTAATCATAATCCAATGTAATACTGTACCATTTTGATACCGCAATGATTTGGCATTCGTAGAGAAAATCGCTTATGTCGTTCAGATTCGTTGTATCGTATCTGTTTTGTCAAAAAAGTCGTTTCGCATCGTAATGAAACAGTGAAAGCGGAGCCAACACCGTTTTGTTTTGTTGTTGTAATAAGATATCGTGTTAGCATGGGAAATAAACAAAAGAATCAATCTTAATATGTTAGCCCCTAGCTCTCTAGTGATGCATTATTCTCATATTTTGTGATTTTCAACGAAATTCTACTTTAAGCTTGTCAAAAGAGTCGCCGCGCAAACACGATTTTATCAAACCCTTGATTAGTTGTCGTAGCGAATTCGTGTTAAGTCATTTTAACTTCTTTGCAATTCGATCTGACTCGTATCGCTTCATCGCAAATATCGTTGCTTTCCGTTCTGGTTCGTATAAAGCTACATTTATGTCGTTGAGATTTGAGGTGAACTGGAATGAATCAGTACGACGCAGAACGATGTAGGATGTCACAAAACGCGGCATATCATGACTGCGCGGAAAACATGAAGTAGACCGATAATTTATATTCGATTCAAGTCAGGTCGTCCTGAAATCGTATGTTCTCCTTCGCCGATCAATAACCACTGCCAAAATCATGCCCCAGTCACACTTTCCCGAAAAGCATTCCTTCTAGGGCAACGTATTCTTATTTTGTGAATGAAATGGAGATATAATATACGGGGGGGTAATTTTGTGGCCATGGTATTAACGTGGCGATACGTGGAACTACGAAAACAATAGCCATATCTTAGTAGAATTAAGAGATGTAGCTCTGCAATTCGCTGTAAAGAACGCCGCTATGGGACCGCAACCTTTTTTTTTTCTATAACGGGTGTTCTACCGCGATTATTAAAAGAAGATCAAACTAACTAGTTGAGTAACGAGGAAGAACAACTATTCGTTCTGCGTCGCCGTCTTATTCTTTAAAATCCAGTGTTTAACCGTGACAAAATCGAGTTGATTCGTTCTCCTTACCCGTTGAGATTCGTTTCAGTTCGCCTTAAAAACCATGAGTAAGGGACCGGGGCTTAAGATCCTTTTAATCTTTTGAGGTGTAAAAGAATTGCACACACCTTAAAGGGCAATGCAACTCTAGAATTTATCCTTCTGTATACATCGTAATATGTTTGTTTATTGTGCGTAACATTACCCCGACTCAGCATTCTGCTTTAAAAGAAATATGTGAAAACACTATCGGGTACACCACTATTCACGCGAACGCTGGAAGCCGCCATTATTAGGTGTGTGCGGACTACGGTCAATGATATGCATTACTGCATTTCAATAACACCAATTCAAACCATTGTCTGAATACTTGTAGAGGCTTTGACGAGTCTCCAAATCGGTGAATAGCTTTTTGTTCGGCCCTAAGCAGATACGTCAGAGTTTGCAAAGCATGTCGGGTAATTACAAGAACATGGCCGCTCCC
Source organism: Echinarachnius parma (assembly GCA_037951105.1). Lineage (NCBI taxonomy): Eukaryota > Metazoa > Echinodermata > Echinoidea > Clypeasteroida > Echinarachniidae > Echinarachnius > Echinarachnius parma. The sequence goes on from JBAMJV010009766.1 coordinate 43,703, forward strand.
ATCATCTTTTGCCGCCGTAAGAATTTGTAAAATGTGGGTATGTTCACATAAGGATTTCATGGAATCCAGTAGGCCAAAATTGCCAAGTATGTATACAATTAAATGTCTGTTCACCCTCTAAATTATAATAATAGCCGAAAGCCATAGTTTCATTGTCCTTTAAGCCTTTAGAAAAAGGGCCTACTTCTTTACAAATTATTTATTGTATCGACGTATTTATTTTACCCTTGCATCCCAGATGATCGCAACATTAGTTCCTGCTCATACAGCCATGGATGTTCGTCAGGATCCGCATTGGGTGCAGTAGTATGTCATGGTATACTTGTTTATCTTTTAAGCTTTTATTTGTATAAAATGTTATTTAATGTGTATTTTCTTATTGTTCATTAATGGGAGTAGACGAGCAAAACAATTTTACTTGCCCACTAGAACTGCAGCCATGACGGCAACATTTCTGCATATTGTATAACTTATACATTATGATAATAATAATAATGCATTTATATAACGCATTTCCCATATCAAATGTTCAAAAGCGCTGTTCAGGCTCAAGTTTTAGAAAGAGGTGAGTTTTCAATTGTTCTTTAAAAAGATTGAATGAAGCTTGGTTGCGGAGGATCAGAGGTAGTTTAATACAAAGGTTGGGTACTGCGGAAGCAAAGGCGTTATTCCTAAGTGTGGGAAGCATCTTGGCAGTTGGATGGTTCAGTAGGGTGCCTTGTGCGGGGTTATTGAATTCATTGTTTATGCCAACCATATTTATTATATGTTTTATGATAATAATACAATTGATTGCTAAGCCGGTACTGATGGCGCATTTTTGTGCTTTGTTATGAATAATAAAATTTAATTGTTAAATCAAGCTAGAAACTAATGATGATAAATAATAATTAAACTTTATATAATCCATAAACATGTATAAATATATTGTGTTTATTTACAAAGATACATTTACTAGAGAATAACTTTATGCTAATTAACCTATTTGTAATATAATAATCATAATTTTGCAGAACATGATTTTATCTGGTACTTCTGTGATTTTCGCGTAAATTATTATATTCTCCAAAAATTGATCTAAAAATGGTGAATCATAATAAAGATATTTTGTATTATAATGTCACAACATAATTTGCAGATGAGCGATACTTGGGCTGCTACAGTGACAGTAACCACGATCGCGTCCTTCCCGGCACGCCATGTCGTTCATCAACGTGCACGTACAGTGACTTGACGATCGACAAGTGCATCAATCTCTGCAGGGACGCCAACTATGATCTCGCTGGACTCGAAGTTGGTAACGAATGTTTCTGTGGTGCTGCTGGTACAGACTACAGTCGAATTGGCAAACTGGGAGATGACCGATGTTATTACCTATGCTTTGGAGACAATCAACAGAGTTGCGGCGGAATTGGGGCCATCGCTGTTTTTAATCGTGAGTTTCTATAGCTGTACAGGTGTTAATTGTAAATTTGGGGGTCCGCTCGCTAGTCATAAGGACCGCTATTCATAACGTGTAATTTCCTATACCTCATGCCTTTATGAATAGTGACCCCCTTTTCGTTTTATGAATAGCGGTCCTTCACGTATAGGAAGTTACACGTTATGATTAGCGGTCCTTATGACTAGTGGTCATTATGACTAGCGGTCCTTATGACTAGCGGTCCTTATGACTAGCGAGGTTACCCCTACATTTGTTGGCAAGATTTTATCAAAAATAACGAATTTGTAATAGCCATCCTTATGATGAGAAATATTTTGGTTTGACAATAATATGGGCAATGTTTAAAAGGCAAGCATAGTGCCTAACCATAGCCCTAACCATAACCCTAACCCTAACCCTATCTACGCCCAGAGAAGCTCTGGGGGAAATATTAACAGTGTAGGCATATTTCTATTCAAATTCAAATTCAAATTTTTACTTAAAACTTGTGAAGTTCTTCCAACAACAACAACTACAACAACAACAACAGCAACAACCAGCTCAGCTCCCTCGACAAATCCGATGCAGGAGACTACACAGAAGACGCACGCTTCATCTCACAGTGTGACTATTGTACCATCAACGACGGAAGCCGAGACTAGTCTCAGTACCGCGATCCCCTTTCAGTGTCAATGTTATTCCATGGCGGGTAAGATTGCATGTTCTTTTTGTACATATGTCGAGTTTCAAGTGTATATAATATTTAAAGGGACTTAGTAACATTGTCCAAATCCTCAAAATTTAATTTTAATTCTAGCGGTTCCCTCATACTGTTGTATTCGTATTAACAATAAAATCATGGGACAGGTTTCGGTTTTTCAAATTTCCCTTTCGTTACAAAGATATGTACGATCAAAGCATTCAGATAAGAAAAACTCCGGGCGAGTTTTTCTTCCGTGTACAATGTGAGTGCAGTGAGTTAGTGTATATCACTTTGCATTTTCGCTCATTACTTCGCCATGCAACGTCCATTTGACTTGATATTTTCACACAATACCCTGTGGACATATTATGAGTTAACAACAATATACATTGCATCAACCATTCATCAGTTTTTGCATATGTCAACAAAATTACTAAGTCCCTTTAAGGACTGGAGTGGCAGCAATTTTCAACTCAATACTTATTGTGTCAGTATTAATCATTCGTGCTTGATAATCCAACACAACGACAACATGAAATCATATTATGGTAAACCAAATAATAACACAATAATGGTAAATAAAGAATAATGGAATAAAGAGGAGGATGAAAAGAAGAAGAAGAAGAAGAAGAAGAAGAAGAAGAAGAAGAAGAAGAAGAAGAAGAAGAAGAACAAGAAGAACAAGAACAAGAAGAAGAAGGAATAGTGAAATATTTACAATCAGAATAATCAAATTCTTCATGAAATGGCAAAGTACATTATTATAATAACATAATATTTAGTTTTGTCTATATTTTTCAATTTCGTAGGTGTAATAGTGGGGGCTGCCTTTGGCGGAGCATTCGTCATGCTAATTCTACTCCTCGTCATTCATGGAATCATTATCGTTTGGAAACGCAGGTGAGAGGGCGTCTATAGTCGATAATAAACATATTGCGTATCACCTTTTTAAACCAAATTTCACTGCCTACTCATCGTTGTATCTCTCTTTAGATCATCCACTTTGGTACTGCAGGGGACGCATGTTAACCGGACACTCCCCATTTGAATATTTCAATTGCATTTAAAGATTTCATCAACCCTTCTTGTATGTTTTGGTGGTGCGGGCTATCCCATCATATTTCGATCTTTCTTACACCTCAAAGTTTAGCCTTACCCAAATATGTACTACCCCTTTAAGTATAATACTAGGACAAGACAATGAATCAAATATTCATCATGGCTGTTTTCATCCGTTTTTCATAAATCAGGACTTCATTAAATTGTAATGCCAGTATTTATGCACAAGTCATCTCTCAAAACATAACATACTTGAATTGCGTCTTATTTACCGATTTAGAATAAACCCCAAATCACCTGCTAAGGGTGACTCTCAGTTGGAGATGGACAATGACGCATACACACTTCCACAAGCTGGAAGGACTGATAAGGGGGATAGCGATGGCCATACCTACATGACCGTCACTGCGGGTGCGGGGAACCGGTCAGAGGAGGTAACCAAGCAAGGGGCGATGTCTCATACATATCAGGACGTCGCTTCGCCGGCGAAAGAGAGTGATACAAATGCGCTCTATTTGACGCCGGATGTGCCCCAATCACAAACAGGGAGCGACGCCCACGCCTACGCGTGCCATGTGTATGCGACGCAACAGGAATAGAAAACCGCCCAACATTTTCATGAAGACGACGAACAATAACATCATGTATACGAAGATTTGTGGAAGGGAAATGTTGAACAGGTTGAAATGATAAATTTCAATTATTGAAACCTGAGAACAACTATTACAAATACTTCATGTAACAGCAAATGCGTATTAAAACATTTGATGTTGTCATGGTATAAATTACAATTGTAATAAAGAAACAAAATAATCTCTTGCTCACGGAGCAGGACACTGTGGATAGTTACTTTTTATCGGCAAAGAATTACGTGGTATGTACCGGATTGACAACCGATCCAAAATCGTCTTACATGTTGATAATTGCTGTACTCAGGTGCACAAGTATTCTAGTTTGAATCGAATCAAAAGGCAGAATGCTTCAACAAACAAATATGCAAATGTAACTCTCACTTATCCTGATCATGTTGGTAAAGGAACAATTAAAACCGACATGTGAACATGAATGTTCATTCAAGGATAATACATGTAGAAATGTTGTATAATGTTGTAAGATTGTTAGCATATATTTTAGTATATGATTTCGATTATTCTGGTTACTTTGTCATTAAACTCTATACATCAGATTGTTGGCATTATCCCGGAGTAAAGTCTTTTTTTCATGTCATTGTGACTATACGTCATGAGGGAGAGTTGAGTAAATCTTTTATGTTGAGGTCAGGCCATCATGATTATCTTATTTGCATTATCATACCTATGTACATTGTAGCTTTGCTGTCATGTGCAACAATAAGTTGGATGGGCGAATTATCTGTTTAAAGCCAACATTTGGGAAAGTTACGGGAATCAACGGTTTGAGCCAAAGTAATAGATCAACCAATCATTCAAGCTCCCTGCTTAGTATGATATTTGGATTACTACATGTATTTATTGTTTACAGTGGGTCTCAACAAGTAAGGTACAGTTGGAAAATAAATCTGTTTAGGTATGAAGGAAATACAAAAAATATACTTACTTGGTGCCATATTGAAGACAAATAATTTGCCTTTCTGATGTTTTTGGTTTCTTTATATCTCAAATTAATTGGGTTGATCAGTCATAAGATAAGGTCCATTTTGTGTCAATTTCATGACTTACCAATACGTAAATTATTTTTAAATGTGGTGCCTAAATGTGTTGTTACTAATGTCTGATTAACATCTCAATAGATTTCACGCATTTTGTTGCAAAACTCTTTCTCTTTAAAAACATACCAAATAACCTACCAAATTTTCATATTATCATACATGTATTTCAATCAAACAATTTCCTGAGTGTACCATTGCGTTGAGACTCGCTGTAATAAAGAAAAGTTATTCTCATAAATGTCCTTGTTTTTTTATTGTAATGTATGCAAACTGAATAAAATGTTCTTTGTATATTTCAGTTTACTTTCGTTAATAAATTGAGCGACCGCTCAAGGGACCGGCGAAAAGTGGTCGCTATAGGCAGTTTGTCGCAATATACAATATGGCAGCTATTTTGAATGTCTGGTTGAATAAATTGTGCCTTTATGCACAAAGTTGGGATCTGTGCACTCATGAATCCATAGTTTTAATTAGTATTGCATGCATAACCACGACAAAATTGAAATGATATATTGGCACTATATTTTGAATAATATTGAATGTTTTTATTATCTTTTGAAGGGAAATTTAAATGCAAAATGTGTCAATGAATAATTTATTTTCTCATCTTGAGACTTGAGAGAATCAGATGCGCATATGTATATTTTTTTATTATAGAATTCTAAAGTCAAGATGTATTGTTTTAATTTATCGTAACAAGCGCATGGATTATTATCGAAAAGAGTAATAAACATGGCAGAAACACCCCGCCTCGGCGATTCATATATTTGATATTCAGGACCCGGGAAGCCATACATTCTTATTGAAAACCACAGCCCCATAACAATGTCAATAATTGGCTTTTGAAATATGCTCTAATAATAACCCACGATTTGTGTTGTATCAGCCAGAAATACAATAATATATATTATTGTATGCATGCAAACATTATAAACACACAGTTATTAAAATGCCCTTTATTTCCTCAAAAAATGCAGCTTATAACTTATAACAAGATACAGCTGCAGCCTGGATGCTAGGAATAACTTCTACCAGTAAAAAGGTTGTCAGCATAATGGAACAAACTAAAATAAAGTGCATTCGAATATTCAAGAAATCTTTAATGCATTCTGAAACATCAATTCTGGTTTAAACAAGTCTATTGAAACGTAAAAAAATAAGACTCTTACAGGAATCTAGTAATTTCTCGGAACAACTATCGAAGGGTTGTCAACATTTGTACTTCTGTGATCTGATATGTCCACCGAGTGAAAATTCCATGGTCAGATAATGCAATATCCATATACCATATCCACTCCAAAAAGGCCAAGAAAGCAAATTAACAAGTTCAGTCTGAAAGGTAAAGACACTTAAATATGTTGTTCGCCCTTTCTAGGTGGTAATTGCTAAGTTCCATGCATGGGGCTTTATTTGTATTAATGTAATATGACCGCGTAATGAGCGAGATGCACTAACTTTGTACACAGTTGAAAGTCTCACAGGGAGACTTCTGATCAGCTCATGCACAAATATTTTTGTAACGCAAGATAAATTCGGAAACCGAAACCCGTGCAATGCTTCTATCGGTCATAATAATACAACGAGGCATGTGAGAACTGCAAGAGTTCTATTTACGTTTTGTAGATTTTGACAATATTACTAGATCACTTTAAACCTTATTTTGCTGTCTGACTTGAAAGGTAGAGCGAAACTGTTATGATAATATTTCGCTACTTATAAAGCTGATCTTATAGAGCAAAATTGTACCTATAAGTAGGCAGCTAAAAAAACATGGACATAAACAGCGCTGTATAACAGTTTACACGCGCCTCCAAAAAAAAAAAAAACAACGTCAGCTCGGTGTGTACACACGGACATGATGTATTGACGGCGGATCACTATAGTGTGAGATATGGAACATTTTCCACGCGATGTTCATTTTGGTTAGCAGTGAAACTCGCTTTAAGGCTGTCTAAACATGTTAGGCTCACTCAGCGTTTAATAGTGGTCTCAGGCTATATTATAAGTATAATCCGCGTTTTGAGTGAGTTTAAGAGGGCCATATTGGCGTAAATAATGATCTAATTGTTTAACATAGTAGGTAAACAAACTAAGCAAAGAAATCCGAATCATATCTTCAATAATAAGTTATTACCATGGCGGTAGCAGGAACAAAATCTTTTGGACTGTCTGTGATTATGATCATCTTGATTTGTGTACTCATTAGTTCCGTTCAACCAGAATTGATTGGTAAGTAAGCATAAGATTATTCTGAAATTTCAATTTATTTCATTTTACTGTGCAGGCCATAGTGTTAATCTAACATACCCTCAATCCCCTCACCAGTGGCGTAGACAGGTTCTTACACCTGGGGGATGATTTGCCGTTCACCGGACCAAGAACAATGTTTCGAGACCAAGACAATTGCTTAAAAGTCCAATCAGTGGGGGGGGGGGGGGGGGGGGGGGTAGATGTGAAGATGGTCGTGACCAGGCGGGCCGAAAGCAGTTTTGGATTTTTTTGGGGGGTGGAGGGGGGGGGGCAAAACCTATGGGGGCTCAGGATTGTGTGTGTGTATATAGGGGCTCATGCCCAACCACACTCACAGTGCTGCCAACTCTGAGCCAGATGTGAGAGTGAGACATTGCAAGGATCGAAGCGACCAAGCCCGAGGGAGCGAAGTGACTGAGCGGGGGGAGGGTGCGGGAGGGGGGTGTCCCCCTCCCACGCTAGGGAGATTTTGCATTTTTGGACTTGAAATTGTGCATTCTGGTGCTTACCTATATAGATAGGAAATTCGGGCTTAACATTGACAGTATCTGGGAAAGCGTGTCATGATTTGATCGACCAGAAATTTTAAACATATTTTCACGAAGAAAACAAATAATTGAAACATATGCACCCCAACACAAATATTGTATTTAGCATCATACACAGTTCCAACATCACCATATGCCACATTATGTATGATCCAACAACTTAGCCAAGAATGAGTCCCGAGGGGTGAAGCTACCGAGGGCTGGGGCAGGGCCAATTAGAGAGGGTTTGGGATGGGGTATCCCCCTCCCACGGAGAAGATTTTGCATTTATGTATATATACTTGAAATGGTGCAATTTGGTGCACATCACACAAGGAGCCAGAGCAATGCCAGCCTACACTGGAACTACGTTGCCCGGTATACATAAAAAAATACTCACCCCTGACCATACGCAAGTTACACAACAAACTGAGATAATCTGTTCGCGCGCGAAGAGCGCAGCAAAAATTGAAAGTTGATGTATAAAATTACCTTTTTAAAGTTAGAATTAAAAAGTATTAGCTCATAAAAACTTTTTTCTTTTTCTTTCCCACTCGTATACAGCTACACACACACACAAAATATCCTTCCCTAAAACCTGGGGGGGGGGGGATGATTGTACATGTCATCCCCCCCACCTTGTGAGGTGGGGGGGATGCATCCCCCTCACCCCCCCCCCCCCCCCCCGTTGTCTACGCCCCTGCCCCTCACTATATATTGTGCATGTTTCAACTATAAATGTTCATGCTTTTCATCAGTATTTTGCATCACAACTCAACTATAAATTGATGCAGATTCTCAACTCAACTCAACTATACATTCATTCTAAATACCATTCTGGACAATACGCATCACGTATATTGCACATTTTAAAGTAAGAATAAAACATATCTATATTTCAGATGTTCGTCTGGTTGGAGGTTCAACACGCTATGAAGGGACTGTGGAGGTGACAGAAGACGGGGTCACGTGGTACACCGTGTGTGGATCATCCATCGGCTTTACGGACGCAGGAGTAGTATGCTCCCACCTTGGGTTCAGCGGCTTTAATCGAGGTCTATCAAACTCCCCATTCGGGAGTAACCAGACCCAAAGTGTAACGCTCGGTTGTACTTCGGGTAAGTTGACTTTCCCAGTATTTGCCTTGTGATTCCGTTGCAAATCTGGACAAAGATACGCCTTGTTACTCCTCTTACTCGTCTTACAAGATTTCAGCAATCATTTGTCCTAAATTAAATTCATGTATTCAATTTAATAGTAAGGCGATAAGTAGAAAGTAAAAGAGTAAATGGGTTCTTGATTTGTCATAGTTTTGGGGATCCCTTTATACGTCTTTATGCTCTGACCGCAATTTTTTGCTGCTAATTGTTGTAATTTTCTAAGACATATTGTATTAATTTACATTCTGTTTGATTTTACATTTAATTATTAGATAGTAGTATAAAGATGATGAGTGAAGAGTAAATAGGTTGTATTTCCTTCATAGTTTGTTTTTATCATTTACATGTTTTTTGAGCGCACTTGTGTGCTCATGTACAGCTAATTGTTGAAATCTTGGAAGACATTTTGTTTGAATTTACATTTTTTATGTCACATTTAATTATTATACACAAGTTTTTCTTTAGATACTATAAATTTATATTTGTATTTTGCGTTGTTATATATTAATGCATGTATGATTACATATGTATGTTGTGCACAAGGCACTTTAGTCCTCGGACTTTATTTTATGTTGTATGTGTCGTTAAAAGCCGATATATCTATCAATCTAACTATGGTACGATTCTTGTGAATGGTATTTGATATTTTCAACGATACTGAACAATATTTACCTATAAAAAAGAGTGGTAATTCATGTCAGATCGCGGCAAGTATGCAAATTCGGATACTATGGACGATGGACGTATCCGAATCAGACATTGTTATACTACAATCCGGTACGCTTTCAATTCAATTATATACCTTCATGATACTAAGTGAGGGAGACATTTGGAAAATCAAAACCCACCCATTTTAGTATTCATAAGCCAAACAAAAGAAGTGTAAAAGCTCCAATTTACTTTGGTTCAATTTGACAAAGTTAATTGATCACTTTAATGCAAACCTTTTCTGGTTATATTTGTCTCATCAGATTAGTGTGTGATGTAGATGAACGTATAGTACAAGTGAGGCATTTAGATGTATTACTTTATATAATGTATTTATATTTTATTCATATCTATTTTACCCTTGCAATTCAGGTGATAATTATATTAGTTCATGCCCCTACACTCCTTGTTCGTCAGGATCGGCAGTTGGTGCAGTAGTATGTTATGGTATGTTTACACCATTTTATAAAACGTAAATAAATATTAATTTAGTTCTGAAAACCATGGAGACATGAGTTAAAACATAATCTATGTTTCCTCCAGGTCTTCGGCGAATGTGTATCTCATTTTCCACATCATAGAACTCATAGTTCGGGCTTGAACTGTTTAGGCCTATCATGCATTTATGATAATAATACATTTTACTGCACAAACATATATAAAGGACTTCGTGTGTGCTATGATATGAATAATGAAATAACATGTTCGCTTATCCTCCGTGAGTAAGGACTAAGGAAAACGATTCTAAATATGTGGGAAAAACATTCATAATTCTGCTCAGATATTGGGGATTTCGCAGTGGTACTATACAAGAAAAACCTTTCGATTTTGAACATCCAAGTTACAAATTGCCATTAACAACTGTTGCGTGATATTTATCATGATCTTTTATACATGACATATATTATGGGCTGTTAAAATGGTCTTGCCAAAACAGGCACATGTACTGTATATCTGGCGATGTAAGAAGAAGATGTGATTAATGTAAATAATTTCATTTATGCTGGAACATACTATTATGAATATGCAGATGAGAGATACTTGGGCTGCTACGTTGACGATGGGCATGGAAATCGTGTCCTCCCTTGCATGCCATGTACAACCAGTTTATCAGCGTGTACGTACAGTGACTTGACGATCGACAAGTGCATCGCTCTTTGCAGGAACGCCAGCTATGATCTCGCTGGAGTCCAGTATGGTGGGGAATGCTGGTGTGGAGCTGCAGACACGGACTACAGTCGACTTGGAAGACTGGGAGATGACCGATGTCACTTCCAATGTACAGGAAACAAATACCAGAGTTGCGGCGGATCAGATGCCATTGCAGTTTTTAATCGTGAGTTTATACACGATTGTCTACAATTGTAAATGTGTTGCTAAAATTGTATTACAATTGCAATAAGTTAATGCCCATCTTTCTAATGACAACTTCAACAAATTGATTTTTACTGTTATCAGGTCAAATTGCGATTTAGGCCAAGTTAATCTTGTTTTGGACATAATTTGTGGTGGACTAGCAACAATGGTTTTCAGTCGTTAGTTAAAAGAGAATTACGGTTGTAAGCATTACATAATAATATTCCAGTTATTCGGGTACATACTAATGTTACTCGTTGTAGTTTATCTGGTCATAATGCATGATATGTTTATCCGTTGCCATCGAGATTTTCTAATTATCAAACTGAAAACTTGTCAGTATGGCACACGTTGCTTTCACAGGCAATATGTAAGTGTGTTCTATTTAGAATTCGGACGTTGTACATGTAACGTATAGGATGTATCTACATCCAGCGAAATGGTGTTGGCAAACTGCTGTTTGATTTTATGTTCTTTTGTAATACTTGTATAGTTCTTCCATCACCAACAAAAACAACAACACCACCACAAACAACATCAACCAGCGCATCTTCTTCGACATTTCAGATGCAGGAGACTACACTGACATATGGGTCATCCGAAAATACGACCGTTGCGTCATCAACGCCAGCAACCAAAACTAGTTTTACCACTTCAATTCCTCGTCAGTTCCAATGCTCTTCAATGGCGGGTAAGAAAGGTTCTGTTTCTTTCAATAAATACATCATTATCGCCGTTGTTAAAAACTACATGAATGCGAAAATGAATAATACCAACCAATTGCCTCCGCTAGGGCAACACTCCGGCAAGATTTAGTCCATGAAGACATAATTAGTAAATGACCGAGTAGGCATTCAGGAAAAAACAGGTCAGTGTCCACACTTATCATCAGCAGCCAGGGTGTAGTTGACAATACAGTATAGAAGAACAGTTGACAATTAAACATTTACAGAAGAAAATATGTTTATTTATTCACATCATACATGATGAACTATGTCAAATAAAACCGTCATCAAACACAAAGATGAACAAATTATGAAGACGCAATAATGGTTAAGTTTATTGAAGAACATGAAGAAGGAGATAAGAATAAAAATAAAGAATATAATTATTTGTGATTAACAATAATTACCTTGTCAATTTTGCCGATCTATATTAAAACAAGATCCGATATTTGTTCCCATGTCCCAGTTGCGTACGTGGTGGGTGGAGTAGTGGGAGCATTCATCATGCTGATTATCCTCCTCACCATTCATGCCATAGTCATCATCTGTAAGCGCAGGTGAGACATCCAGACAGTATCAGTATTCCATAAAGTCAACAGGCTACCCCATTTTTCCCCCACGCTTGATCCCATCTTCCGTAGGAATCCTGGTCCCTATTTTGTTTAATATAAAGACAAATGCCCCGTTGCATGAAAAGATGTAATCGATATTTCAGTTTTATTTTTTATTTTAGTTTGCAGCTGTTCAATCTATGGTAACATATCTGCAAGATAAACCCTTTCTCTCTCGCTCTATCATTATCGTTTATAGGAATCGTTGTCCCCCCTTTTTGTTTGCTAGTGGCTCATCTCTATCTTGCACCAGATATCTAAATATTATGTAAAAGACGCCTTACCCGACCCCTTAGGCTCAGGCTAAGGCTTGGGCTCGGGCTCGGGTTCGGGTTCGGGCTCGGGCTCGGGCTCGGGCTCGGGCTCGGGCTCGGGCTCGGGCTCGGGCTCGGGCTCGGGCTCGGGCTCGGGCTCGGGCTCGGGCCTGGGCTCAGGCTCAGAACCCACCCATCAGAATTGACAGATGTGTTTCTTCCTTTAACTCTTCTTAATCTTCCCTCGTACACAGATCACCTCTATGTAAATTGCATAATGCAATAACAGAGATAAGCACAATGAAATATTAAACTGTAAAATGCAAATCGTTTTTTTCAACGTCATGACATACGTTAAATTGCAATTTTCTTATCTTTAATGTTTATAAATTATAAAATCAGTTTTCAAATTATATGAAATTACACACATAACATTACTTCTTTTATTTGTATTGACATAGAAATACCGACAAATCCCCTGCCAAGGGTGACACTGAGTTGGAGATGGACAACGATGCATACACACTCCCACAGCATGGAAGCAGTGACAAGGGGGTTAACGATGGGCATACCTACATGACCGTCGCTGCGGGTACGGGGAACCGGACAGAGGAGGTAACCAAGCCAGGGGTGATGTCTCCTACATATCTCGACGGCGCGGCTACGACGGCGGAAGAGAGTTCTCCAGACGCTTATTATTTGACGCCGGATGTACGCCAGCCCCAGTCAGGCAACGACGTCGGGAGTTATTTGAATCCGATTAAACAGACGTCGCAAGCCACACCACAAATCGATGAAGACTATCAATATGCTTATTACGAGGGTATGTAGAAATCTTGTGTCCTTCCTGAGTCTAGAATCCACATGACACCTAGCGACTTCTATCCATATTTACGTCATATAGGCGTCGATCACAAGGGCAGGAGGGGCAGTGTCCCCACCTTCCAATGTATACTAGGGGACAAACATATCGTCCTGCATCCCCCCTCAAAAAAATCCGAAGATGGAAATGACAATTTGCGGATAATAGTAAAGGGGGAGTGTCACATGTACAAGTAAAAAATGTACAATTTTATGTTGGACATTGTACGTGATAGTTGTATAGGTAGCTGGGCATAGACACATGATCGGCCACTAGCATATCCACATGTTGGTTATGTATAGTAACGGGATATGTGTTGCTAAGCTATAAGCTACGGGCGTATATTATGTCACAGTCGGTTTGTTTTTTCGAGGGTAACTATTTTGCATATTCATTCAGACCTAGATGTTTCGTAGCGTGACCAATAATTTGTATACAGCTATTAAAGGGACTTATAGTAACATTGTCCAAATCCTCAAAATAAAATTTTAATTCTAGCGGTTCCCTTATACCTTGTTGTATTCGTATTAACAATAACATCATGGGACAGGTTTCGGTTTTTCAAATTTCCCTTTCGTTCTTTACATTTGCGCTCATTACTTGGCCATACAAAGTCCATTTGAGTTTAAATTTTCACACAATACCCTGTGGACATATGATATAACAACAATATACATTGCATCAACCATTCATCACCTTTTGCACATGTCAACAAAGTTACTAGATCCCTTTAAAGGATCTAGTAACTTTGAAAAAAAGTGATGAGTGGTTGATACAGTATATATACTTGTTATCGGATATGTCCACTAGGTGTTGTGTCAAACTTTCAAGTTAAATGGACCTTATAAGGCCGAGTAATGAGCAAAAACGGAAAGTTACATTCACCAACTCATTGCACTCACTTTGTACACGGTTCTGACGATCCGTTGGATAATTTGACATTTGAACGCTTTAATCGTAAATTGAAAAAGCGAAACCTGTCCTATGCTTGTTTTGTTGATAAGAATACAACAAGGTATGAGGGAACCGCTAACATTTCAATTGGATTTTGAAGATTTGGACAATGTTACTAAGTCCCTTTAATCTGTTTAATGGTATGGTTATGTACTGTTATATTAGTGGTACACACAAGTGAGTTATTGTAAAACGAATGAATAGGTTACTCTTTTACATATATTGTGTATAGTTGTGTTTTTTTTTGTTTAATGATAATAATACAAAGTTTTTTAATCAGTAATAAAGTTTTCCTATAATTTTACTGTACAAATGGTCGTCTTTTTTATTGGCATATTTATCACGTATATATTTGTAGTGTAGATTTGTTGGTTAGTTTTGTCGGTCTCCCTGTGGTGTCTCCTTTTTAGCTGTATTTATTTAATAATATTACATTTTATTTACATATTAACTGTATATATTGTGTGTTTACGTTTATATTTTTATTTTGTTATGTAATATATTACCATAATTTATCCATGTTCTTACATTGGGGTACTCTGCTCACTGAAGTTCTTCCTTTTGACCAGTCAGGCCCACTCTCGCTTTTCCACTATTTTGAAAATGTCGATATACCGCTATTCTCTCCGCGACGTCGCTAGATGGCGCATACATCGCGGCGATCAGCTAGCGATAGTGACATGCGATAATATCGGTGATCGAACAAAAATATAACTTTGTACAGCCTATACGGTATACTACACGGATAGTTACGCGTACGGCATGCATAGAGCGCTAGTCCTATCTAGCTACCGGGGATGGGTCGGCATGGCCGCAGCTCTGGACGGGCCGAACGCTCGCTGCGCTAGCTAGCTGCCTCCGCGGGCTCGCTGTATCGATCGATTTAAAGTAAATTGCTGTCCTTAAAGACTATGTAAAATTCAAACCGTCAACAATTTGAAATCTGAAATCAGAGTTACGATTTCCAACGCTATTTTCTTCGAATGTTCTGGATAGATCATTGAGAAAAATTGCAAATCTGCAGATCAATTATCATTGATGGTACGAATGAAATATTAGGATGATCTATCCAGAACATTGGCTAAAATTAATTTCACAAAATCAATTGTGATAGTAATGTGAATTCTCCCATTCACACAACACGCATAGCTAAGTATGACGTAATGATTCATAATAGTAGGGGTTCAGGAATAGCGTTTTTCCGCTATTTTCAAGAATAGTGGAAACGCGAGAGTGGGCCTGACTGATGACCCCTGTACACCTTGTTTATTATGTGTATATATTTCTTAGTAATGTCTTTTGAATCGGCAAGTTATTGATAAATGTAAATTCAATTCAACTTACTATAGGCACCACGCCCTGAGCCGTGTGTCTCACAAGAGCGATTATGGTGTATACATGTATTTGTGCAGGGACAGCTAGGTGCTAGGTTAGGTAGTTGAACATGTACACTTTGATGTTATCCTTCAGAGAAACCAATTGATTTTGTTCACTGTTAGAGGTGGCTTAGCCGCAGGTTAATGACCGGGACGAGGAGACTCGTTAGTTAACCCTAAAAAGACTGGGCTATTTTGAACCTTAAGAAAACTGGGGGGGGGGGGGGGGGGGGGCTAAAAGGCCCCCCCCCCCCCCCTAAGATCTCGGCAACCGAAACTCCAATCGACTCCAAATTTGGCATCGTGATAGATGTCCATAAGGTCTACAATATTGCGTAATTAAAAAAATAATAATTCGAATATGCTAATTAGAGCTAATTAATTATGCAAAAATGGTATTTTTTTGTATTTTTTGTAGTTTTCTCGGCAATCGAAACTCCAATCGACTCCAAATTTGGCATGGTGATAGATTTTCATAAGCCATATAATATTGCATACCTAGTTATATTTTGTGTTTTAATTATAATATGCTTATTAGAGCTAATTAATTATGCGAAAATTGCATTTGTTCGTATTTTTTGCATTTTTAAAATATTTGTTATATATTTTTTCGATGGAATGAAATATTAACCATTATTCAACCATTTGTAGCCTAAAATTAAATAATTGCAGTGATCAGAATGAAAAATAATGAAGATTTTGTCTATTCTAGGAAAAAGTCAATTTCCATAGGATTTGTATACAAATCACACAATTTAGCGATTTTCGGGCCGACGCTCACTTACAAAAGGTCGCGTAACTTTAGAACGGTACACCCGGTTATCGCAAATTTGGTATCAAAAGTTGAGCAAGACTCTAAGGAAAAAAGTCGTGAAGTGGCACCATAAAATATTTAAACGTCTTTTTAGAGTTAAGGATGGAGGCATCCAGTCTCCTTATTAGGGCCAGCCATTGATTGATTCTTTAAACTTCGCGGGTGGTGGTAAGCACTTATGCTATCGTATTATTGAAGGTTTATTTTTTTAGTTACACTTTGTAATAGTGTTATAGTATACTTATGTTCTTACATCGAAGTCACTCTGCATCCTCAGCCTTCGGCTTACTACTATGTTACCCCGATACGTATGTGTTGGTGAACAAATAATTCAAAACAAGCGAACATGATTGTTCATTTACAATTGTGAATAAACAAATAATGTATTTGTTGTAAGATTTGTCTTTAGCCTGATTGTGGCTAATGTTTTTACTTTATTAATTAAACAATGAAACTAAAATGAAATCTTCTGAATCTGACTCTGTATGCTGTTAATTCCGCGGTAACATTTCACTCCATAATTAATATTATTTTAAACACAATTTCTTATGATTCAGGTTTGTGTCAGGTTTGTAATAGTTTCTAACCATCACGAACATGGGACGAACACCAGCAATAGAGCTTTCTATAGCTCAGCTGAGCATCCCGGGAAACCCCTTTTTCTTTGCAAATTGTTTTATTTCATATACTTGTGACATGACCTATACTTATCACGTTCTTAATACTTCCGTAGAACCACGCCCCCTTATCTACGAAATGTTGGGTAATTTACTCACCTTTTACATACTTTCGAAGATCACACGCCCTCTTAACTACGAACTGTTGGGTGATTCCTAACAATTAAAAACAAGTCATAATTGATCCCTCAGATACAAAATCAAACCATTGCATTACTAATTTCGCTTTAAATGATATACAGCAAACTTGCTAATAATTAAAGCTACATGTACTATTCTTTAATATACATTTTAATGTACATTGTTTATTTGTTGACGGTGATCTTATATTCTTTTTACATTAATCATCTTTACAGTTTCGAATAAATTTCGTGTGTGAGTAATGCGCACGTTGTGTGACATCATGACATACACTTTTATTGTTAAATAAATATAGTGTCAAATGTGATTTAGTGCGTACATGTCGTAATCAGTCACATGTCTTTTACTTGACATATTGTAATTCACGTCGTGTCAACCTTACATGTGCTAGATTAGAGGAGATACATTTTATCTACGTATGCAACACGTGAACATGAATGTAATATATCGTTTCAAACACCTTGTTTGTTTTAACGTCACACCATATGATTATGTTATGATCATGATTAAAATAGGTTTTCCCGGTCAAATTCGTCTCAACAGCAGCCAAACTGACGATTCAATAATTCATATTTTGTCGACCATTCATCCATACCTTTTTAAGCTTAGGAGCATGATAACTATCTTTTTTAACGATAACACACGAGAGTTATCCATCATCAAATACATTTTACAAGTATTAAACCAGGTTTTCCCATATGAAAGGGGTTGAATATTTGGAGAACTTGTCTCTGCTTTCTGTTTTTTCTTCACCAATAAAGTGAGAATATCAGGAATTGCATTCATGATCTCAATGTTGATGCATCTGTTCTTGGACATGTATATACAGTTTGCAAATACGTTCACCTGTTCACTATACCATAATATTGTGGGTCTTATACTGCACCCCTACATATTCCCTCAACCCCCCCCCCCCCCCCCCCCCCGCCCAAAAAAATAAATAAATAAATAACACCGACAAGCAAACATGATTGTTTATTCCAAAATAGTGAATGAAGACTTATTGTATGTGTTGTTGAACTATTAATATGTCTTCGGTGGCAACTTTTCCGAATCTGTATAAGTTTTATTCAGATCCTTAGCATATAAATACTTACTTAACATTTTCAGTGTATTGCTTTAAAATCTATTTCCTATCTTTCGGGTTTGTGTCAAGTTTAAATAGTTTCTGACCATCACGATCTTTCAAACTAAGGGATTTCAGGGACGAACACCAGCATAGGGGCTTTCTATAGCTCAGCTGGTAGAGCACCGGTCATGCACGGTGTCCCCTCACGGGGTCCTTTGTCCCCCTGCCCTCCCCTCCCAAACGTTGCCTCCCTCTGGACCGCTGACACCTGCTCCGCCACTGAGCCACGACCCGGGGGTGATTTTTTTCCCCCAAACAGTTTTGCAAATCCTTGTGAATTAGCGACTTCGTCAGATACCATACGTATTAGAAATGTCCGACTTGTATAAATTCGAACATTTAGTCGCCGTAAAATTAGCAAATACCGAAAAGAATATACCAAGGTAAGATTCGAACCAGGGATCTCTAGCATATCAGTCAAGCTCTCTACCGACTAAGCTATCTCAGGTTCGCTTGATTCGTATTGGTTAGGGGTATATCCTAACATTAAAGGGATCTAGTAACTTTGTTGACATGTGCAAAAAGTGATGAATGGTTGATGCAATGTATTTTATTATTATCTCATATGTCCACAGGGTATTGTGTGAACATTTCAAGTCAAATGGACATTGCATGGGCAAGTAATGAGCGAAAATGCAAAGTGATATCACTAACTCACTGCACTCACTTTGTACACGGTTTCAAAACTCCCACGGAGTTTGTCTTATCTGAATACTTTGATCATACATATCTTTGTAACGAAAGGGAAATTTGAAAAACCGAAACCTGTCCCATGATTTTATTGTTAATATGAATACAACGAGGTATAAGGGAACCGCTAGAATGAAAATTTGGAGGATTTGGACGATGTTACAAAGTCCCTTTAACCCTTACCCTAACCCTAATGTTAGTGGTTATAGGTCAGATTTAGTGGCTATAGATCAGATTTAGTGGCTATACTCGCACTGGCCCGCTGGCTCGGGGACAGTGAAATTTCACTTGGGGCATGCAGATTTTCAAACCGACATTAACTAAATTAAAAAAATCTTGTTTTTGTATGTCGTGCTACATCGGTTATCACAGGTTTGATTAGGAAAGATTGATATTTCTTATAGTAAAAAGCTGACTCGTGAAATACAATTTTGGGGCCAGTAAATTATGTTTTGGGCCACCAGAATAGGGGAAGATACTATTTTACTGGCCCGACCGGGCCACTGTCTAAAAAGGCGAGTGTGGAGCCCTGGCCATAGGTCAGATTTAGTGGCTATAAGTCTATTTATATCTCGAATTGAATACGCGCGCTTTGTTCTCCATTCAAGTCGCCCGATTCCAATTAAACGGGCGTATTTCATGCGTTAGTGCCATAGCAAACTGTTTTGGGAAAAAAATCACAGCTCCATAACAATGTCAATATTTCGCTATTGTAACATCCCTTACTAACAGCCCACGCGTTATCTAGTCATGTGTCGTATTATTAATACACACAATAATACGAATTGTATTCACTGCAGCACACAGGTAGACACACCAAACACGAAGTTATAAAAATGCACTTTCCTATCAGTATTGGGTATGTTTTTTTAGTTTTTTTACTAGGAATCAATCAATATTTAATGGGTCACGTAAATGAGACGATGTATACATGACGTCTGAAAGTAAATGATAACATCTGGAAATGCATCCATGTAATCATTTCTTGGTACAATAGATGGTAAAAAGGAAAAAAAAAGAAAGGAAAAGACATCTACAGAAAGTGTTCGGGAATACCCCTTTTCTCACCCAAGTGGCAAGAGGGAGAAAGAGCGAGGGTGTAGCGTGAGACCCACTGTAAATTTGTATAAACAGCAATGCATGCACTTCTAGTTTACACAATGCTTTATTAGCACACCGTTTGTACACGCTAGTTCGTGGACATGATATATTGATGGCGGATCACTATTGAATTTGATTGTTGGGCTGTGGAATTTCATACATTGACTATTTCCACGCGATCTCCAAATATTACGAGGATCTTGTAAAAGCGGATAGTATATATCGCGTCAAAGTACATGAACACGCTTTTCGATGCACAAAAGACCTCTGAGCTGCCGGTCTAATACCCATAGTTAGCCCAATTATTAATTACGTACTATAAATCAGGCGCACCGGAAGCAGTTTTGGATTGGGGGGGGGGGGGGGGGGCAAAACCCTAAGGGGGCTCACGATTTATGTGTTTAGGGGCTCATGCCGAACCACACTCACAGAGTTGCCAACTTTGAGCAAGAGGTGAGAGTGAGGCATTGCGAGGATAAAGCGACCAAGCCCGAGGGAGCGAAGTGACTGAGCGGAGTCCCCCCTTCAACGGTAGGGAGCTTTTGCATTGTTTGACTTGAAATTGTGCAATCTTGTGCATAAAAACATAATCCAACAACATAGCTTACAACCAAAAATTAGTCCCGAGGGAGCGAAGCTACCGAGGGCTGGGGCAGAGCCAGAGGGGGAGGGTTTGGGAGGGGGTATCCCCCTCCCACGGGGAAGATTTTGCATTTATATACTTGAAATGGTGCATTCTGGTGCATAAAAACATAAACCATATGCCACATTTGTGTGATCCAACATCAAAGCTTACAGCCAAAAATGAGTCCCGAGGGAGCGAAGCGACCGAGGGCTGGGTCAGAGCCAGAGGGGGAGGGTTTGGGAGGGGGTATCCCCCTCCCACGGGGAAGATTTTGCATATATATATACTTGAAATGGTGCAATTTGGTGCATAAAAACATAAACCATATGCCACATTATTGTATGATCCAACAACATAGCTTACAGCCAAAAATGAGTCCCGAGGGAGCGAAGCGACTGAGGGTTGGGTCAGAGCCAGGGGGGGGGGGGGGGGGGGGAGGGAGGGTTTTGGAAGGGTGTATCCCCCTCCAACGGGGAAGATTTTGCATTTATATACTTGAAATGGTGCATTGAGGATTGCATAAAACATGATCCATATGCCACATTATTGTATGATCTAACAACATAGCTTACAGCCAAAAATGAGTCCCGAGGGAGCGAAGCGACTGAGGGCTGGGTCAGAGCCAGAGGGGGAGGGTTTGGGAGGGGGTTTCCCCCTTACACGGGGAAGATTTTGCATTCATATACTTGAAATGGTGCAATTTGGTGCACGTCACACAAACAGCCAGAGCAATAACAGCCTACACAGGAACTACGTGGACCGGTACAGAAAAATCCACCCCAGACGTACCATACACAAGTTACACATCAAACTGAGATAATTTGTGTGCGCGCTTCGCGCGCAGCGAAAACGTTAAATGGATGTATAACTTAGTATAAACGTTAGAAATAACAAGTATTGGGTGATACAGTTATTTTTTTCTTTTCCTTTTTCTTTCTTTCTTTCTTTCTTTTCTTTTCTTTTTTTGTTTTTTGAGGGGGGGGGGGGCTTTTGGGGGGGGGGGGGGCAAAAACGCGTTTTGCCCCCCCCCCCCACTTTTTGGATTTGTTTTGATTTTGTTTTATCTTTTTGGATTTTTGCCCCCCCCCCCCCCTCCCCCCCCCCCCACTTCCGGCGCCTATGCTATAAATCGTACTCTTTTCCAGTTTTAGTTTGGGTAAGTAATACACAACACTGAACGTAAATGGCACAGATTGGATTCGGTGTACTGCAAACATGGCAATCAATCGATCATGCTTCTCAACTCACAGTAATCCGGAGGCCTGGTTATTTTCCTCCCATATATCTCATGACTATGATAACGGGATTAGTTCACTTGTTCTTGTACTATTGTATTGAGACTCACGATTTCATAATCTTACTTAAAACTTTTATAGACGTTCTTTCAACAAATCAGATGACATACGAAACAACTGATGTACTTTCAAAACCTGAAGCTTCGATCCTCTCTCAGTGCCAATGTTCATCAATGGTGGGTAAGATTTGATCGTTAAAAACTGGCATATTATGGCAAATAGCACCCAAAATCCAGGAAAAAACATCTTTATCGGGCAAATTCCATGTCGTATTCAGGAAAATTTGTGTCATATTAGGGCAAAATAAAATCATATTCCGTCAAACTGTTCTATTTCTTCATATTTAACTGCCTATTTCAATTATACAATTATGGCTGTGATGAGCAGGTCAACTAGGCATCTATAGATTAACAGTTTACTCTAGTTATTTTCGAGAAGTAGACTAGGTTCTTAGCGTGCATGAGGTGTGACAGTTTCGTCCTATCCAAGGTACGGAGTGTTTTCCGTGAATCATTTTCCTGCATAGGATCCATATGGGTGAGGCCGATAACCCACAGCGATAGTAAGCTCAAATTTATTGCGTGATAAAGGATGCATTATTCGATTGGGTTCGAACCGGGGATCATTCGCGTCTGAGCCAGGCGCGCTCCCGACTGAGCTAATTCACCTCCTAGAGCAATACAACCTCAGTCTAGGGCAAAATCGTCCCATATTCGGGTAAATCATGTTATATTTGGACTTGACAAAAACAAAAATAGGGCATCAAAGCTGCGAAGATATTTTTGTAAGTAAGATGAAAATGGGAAGAATAATTATTCGACCAATTTCCCTTAGCTCTCCTGAGAACAATTTGCTCATAATTGTGTAAATAAAACGAGTTTCGAAGTGCATTAAATCTATATTATACAAATTAGTTGAATTCGTAGTTCATAATTTAACACATTAAGACAAATGTAATAACGCAAAGAAGGAGGAGAAGGAGAATAACAAGAGGAAGAAGAAGAAGAAAAAGAAGAAGGAGAAGAAGAAGACGACGACGAAGAAGAAATAGATTAATAACAATAAGAAGAATTAAACACTTCATAAAATGACAAAAAGCATTATGATAATAACATATGTTTATTTTCAATTCCGTACGTGGCAGTGGGGGCTGCATTTGGCGGAGCATTCTGCATGCTAATTCTTCAATTCACCATTTATGGAATCATCATCGTTTGTAAACGCAGGTGAGAGGTTCATCTTCTAGAAATATTACGTATCAAGACTCGGTTTAAGTTTCACTGCACACCCATTGTTGTATCTCTTTTTAGGCATCCCTCCTCTTTCCATTGCATTCGAAGGTTTCATTGCCCTCGTTTTGTCCCTGATATGTATTTATCGTTCGAGCAATCCCATTTTTATTTTCCTCCTCCCTTCTCTCCCCGTCTTACCCTTCACTCTCTCCCTGTTCCCTCTATCTCCCCTTCTCTCTGACCCACATCAGCTAAAACTAAGATCTTTGCAGTAAGGTATATCGTAATAAGAATGACAGTTAAGCAACTATAATTGCTTTTTGTTCATATATTAAGCCTTCACTCAATTGTATTCTCATAATTTATACGCACGTAATTTCACAAAGCAAATAACATTTCATACTTTGTTTCTGTCTTGTTACCTTATTTAGAAGAAGCTCAACATCGAGTGTCAAGGGTGACACTGAGTTGGAGATGGACAACGATGCATACACACTTCCACAAGCTGGAAGCACTGACAAAGCGGACAGCGATGATCCTACCTACATGACCGTCACTGCGGATGCGGTGAACCAAACAGAGGAGGAAACCAAGGCAGAGGTGATGCATCATACATATCACGACAGTGCTGCGACGGCGGAAGAGAGTGATCCGCTTTATTTGACACCGGATGTGGCCCAGCCCCAGTCTGACAACGACGTCCAGGGTGATTTGAACCCGATTAAACAGACGTCGCAAGCCACACCACACATCGATGATGACTATCAATAAGCTTATTATGAGGGTATATAGAAGTCTTGTGTCGTTCGAGAATCTAGAAACCACATGACACTTTGAAACTTCTTTCCATATTTACGATCATAAGGGCAGGATGAGCAGTGCCCCCACCTCCCAATGTATATCAATATTGTGGGCCAGTGGCGTAGCGAGGGTCAACGGATTGTGGGGGGGGGGGGGGGGGAGGGTCTGGGAGGGGGGTGTCCCCCCTCCCAGGGTAGGGAGCTTTTGCAAATTTTCACTTGAATTAATGCACTCTGGTGCATACCTTGGAAGGAAATTTGATAATACTGAATTAAAGAAATCAGGACTTAAATCATCTCCCTCATGATAAAGTATACAAACACAATCGAACCTACTACGTGTACACACAAACACCAGACTCAAATACGCTAACGTCGTAAAATCAGTGCTTGTCTACACTTATTTGGGGGAGGGTGTGGGAGGGGGTTTACCCCCTCCCACGTGGAGAAATTTTTGAAATTGGTGTTTAAAATATCACTGTAGAAGTATGGTCATTATTGTCTTAATCATTGTCTTAATCATGGGTGTTAAAATTGTATATAATAGTGAACCTACTCGTAACGTATTTTTAAACGGGAATAGCGAGGAAAGATTGAGCCTTGCATGAGATGGATCCACGTGATCCTGTAGAGCCATCGATATAGTCTAGGGCATTGAGCTCCAATGAAACTAAGCAAGGGCGTCAACAACTTCTCAAAAGTGGAGGGGAGACATTGCGAGGAAGCGAACCGACCGAGTGGGGGAGGGTGTGGGAGGGGGTGCCCCCCTCCCACAGTAGGAAGCTTTTGTATTTTTGGGCGTGAAATTGTGCGATTTGGTGCACATCTAAGACAGTAATTTCAAGTATGGAACCAAACATACAAAATGACAAAGGGAGGGGGACAATCTCCTCCACTTTCAAATGTGGGGGGACATGATATTCCAATTTGATTTGCGTTCAGCGCATATGGACCGAATTTACTGAAATACATATTATTTCAGATTATTTTATTTTCTGTGACGGTGTGCTATCTAAAGATGAGGGTTTAATAAACTTCGTTTGAGGTGTGCGTTTGAGAAATTACACTGCCCAACACAGTTCGAAAAGTGAGTTCCTGCAACATGGCAACCGAAAATGAAACTTGCAATATGAGAAACAGTATGCGCGCGAAGCGCGCGGCAAAAAACGAGATTTACAGTCCTTTTCAAACTAAAAAACCCAGCTATTTTTAAGATTAATTATTGATAAATGTGTCTTTCCCCTCTTTGGCATTATATCACTCGATTTGTTCTTCCTCATTTTCGGAATTATTGGGGGGGGGGGGGGGGGGGCGAAATTATATGCTTGCCCCCAATATTTTCATTTGGGGGGGGGGGGGGCGCACCCCTGCCCCCCAGGATCGACGCCATGGGAGGGGGTGTCCCCCTCCCACTGTAGGGAGCTTTTGCAAATTTTGGGCTTTAAATTGTGCGATTTGGCGCATAGCCGAGACCAAAATAAATGATTCGTAGTTCAAGCTACAGAATCAAACATACATAATGTGTGCATATTAAAAAGTGGGAGGAACAATCACCTCCACTTTCAAATGTATGGGGGAGGGGCGTGTCCCCCCTCCCCGTCCCCTGCCTGTTGTCGCCCACTTTTCAAGTACCGCGTGACTAGACCCATGACACGGGTCCCTTGAGTATGTCGACTCTGGCGAAGATGACTGGTGCTCCTTCAATCATGATCATCAACAATATATGCCTAGATATGCATCATGAATTAATGGAACGGGTGCATTTGGAGTGAAGAAATTAGTAAAGAAAGTTTGTCTTTACCTAGACATTTAGGACTACGTAGTGCAGCTATGCGCCTTTATAGCCTGCATGAAGGCGTCAAATGGTTAAAATTATCTATAAAACCGGGAGGCAGATTCAAGATCCTAAAAAGGACCTTGGTATGATGGATGATTTACCATGCGCTAGGAAGTTTGTTAGGCCTATACGCGCTTTATGTCTTCTGAAATGCGGTGAGCGTCGATCCTCGCGAACGGGACTAAAAATTTGCATAAGGCGCTATATTGGAAGGATTCTTCAAACTGATATAGGTGCGCTATAATTGCTAGTACTAGGAAACGATTGTTATGTTCTTCTTTATTATCGTTGGTAACATCATTATCATCACACATTTAATAAAACATGATAATAATGAATGATATAGACACATTTGGCTTAATGTCGGGTCGTCATTTTTTTTTTTTTTTTGGCCAAACGATTGGGGGGGGGGGGGGGCACGTGCCCCCCCCCCCCCCCCGTAGCTACGCCACTGTTGTGGGCAAACATATTGTTCTGCGCCCCCCCCCCCAAAAAAAAACAAAAAAACAAAAAAAACAAGACCAAACAAAACAAAGCAATAAATAATTAAATGCCTGAATAAATAAATAAATTAATAAATAAAACTAGTAATAATAATAATAATAATAATAATAATAATAATAATAAGAATAATAATAAGAATAATAATAATATTACATACCATTTATTAGGCGCTTTATACGGTTGTTTCTAAGCGCACCATTGTCGGTCTACAATTTACAGCCAAAACTTATACTACTAACCACACACATTAGTAATAAACATACTAATAAATATATACATAAATAAAATAAAATAAAAATTAAATATTCCGAAGGTGAGGAAAATAATGTGCGGACAAAACGGCAAAGGGGGAGTGTCAAAGGTTAAATTGAGAAATTTACATTTTTCTTATGGATATTGTACGTGATAAGTGTAAAGGTAGCTACATGATCGGCCAATATTATACATATTTAAAATGGTTTTGGTTTTGTATAGCAAGGGGATATGGGTTGTTATGTTATAAGTTACGAGCCTTTATTATGTCATAAACAGTTTAGTCTGCCGTCTGCGAGGGTAGCTATTTTGCATCTTCGATCAGACCTAGATGTTTCCTAGCGTGAACTTTGCTTTTGTAATGTATTAATATGTTAATAGTAAAATTGTGTTCTGTTAGTCATGCACACAAGTGAGTTATCCATACGAAGTAAATAAGTCAAACTTGTATTTATAATTATCGTGTGAGGTTGTGTTGTATTTGGTTTTCTAATAATCACACTACAGTTCTAAATCATTGATATAGTTTTACTATCTTTTTACTGTACAAATGCTCGTTTTTCTTATTGGCATAATTATATCACGTAATTGTAGTATTGTATTGTTGGTTATATAGTTTTACCTGTCTCGATGGGGTGTGTTCCTCTTAGCTGTACATACTGAACAATATTTCATTCATTGTCTTGTTATCTGTATATTTTGAGTCAGTTGTTTAAATTTACACTTTGTAATGTAATGCAGAATCATATATTAATGTTCTGACATCGGGGTCACTCTGAATACTGAAGCCCTCGCACTAATACGATGTGAACACCGGTACATCGTGTGTATAATTTTGTATATATATATTTCTTTGTAAAGTTTTTTAATCGGAAAATGGATTAATAAATGTGAATTCAATACAATTACTACATGAACAACGCCCTATGTCTTGTGACTCCCAAGAGCGGTTATTGTATATACAAGTACATGTATTCGTGCAGGGACAGCTAGGTGATATATATTTTGTCACTGGTGGAGGTGGCTTTGCCGCAAGTTAATGGCCGGGACAAGGAGCCCAGTTTAGTTTTGGATGGAGGCATCCAGTCTACTTCTTATTCGGGCCGGTGTCGGCGCATAATCTGTCTGGGTGGATAGCCTTTCTGGGCCCCAGGATATGCTAGAAAATCAGCTGTTCTCCTTCTTCCAAAAAATAATAATGGGTACATCGATCCATCTCATTGGAGCGTACTAAGATATACGCTTAGTCCCATGATACGTATCTTAATTAATTTTGCTGGTAGTTTGATTTAGATCGAAATGTTTACTGTAAAAAAAAAATGTGATAAGACCACGTACATATGAACCAATATAAATATATCTAATAAATACTCAAATATTCATATCGAATTATATTGGAGGCGTAGCCAGAGTCTTGTCCAATTGGGCGGACGGCAAGATTCCAACTCCAAGAGATTTTTGTAATAAAACTACCAAAAATTGCTCAGTTAGGGCATGACCTATATAAGGTACATCTAGTAGTAAATGAGAAAAGTTGTCTCGAGACCAGTCGATAGTGGTACCGGGGGGGGGGGGGGGGGGGGAGCAACCCCCCCCCCCCCCCTTTGTACAATTTTCAACTGGTCTGGAGGCAAATTTTTAGCGACCCCCCCCCTCCCCCGCCCCGTTTACACGACTCACAAGCAGTGGTCTTGGTCTTAGACTTGAAAATGTTTGATTGAAACCCGGTTTCGGCTTTACATTTTGTGTGTACGAACCCCACTCCCGCCCTCCCCCTTCCCCCTCGCTTACACGGCTCTCGGCTTCGAAAATGTTTGAAGGGTCTCGGTCTCGGCTTCAATTTGTTTTGGCGAACCCCCCCCCCCCCCCCCCCCCCCACCCAGTGATAATATAAAACTAACACCAACTTTGAACTTGAAATTACTTTCATTTCGATCTCCTAGGGGGCAAGTGTTATCTCTATGGAGTTTTGCGCATAAAGGCTCAACACTAACACAATCTGGCTAGTTAGCTAACGACACTAAGCACCAGCTACCACTTGGCACTGCCGGAAATACGTCAACAAACAGAGGTCAAACCTCTAACACCAACTCATTTCAAGTACGATGTTAAGGCTACCTTTAGCATTGACTAAACACTAACACTAGCTCAACACCATCTACGACAGTTCAATATTACCAATAAACACCGCCTGCCGGAAACGGAAGTTTGTTTACGGCGAAATTCGAGGTCAAGCTGTTAACACCATCCTAACACTAAATTCATTTCAAGTATGGTGTGTAAGCCCTATGTAAGTGGTTAATAAACACTAATACCGGCCTTAAACACCATTCTTAAAATCACCAAATGGATTTCTATGTACCATCAAACTTCAAAACGGGAACAAACATCAATAAACAAGTTTTCGGGAATACCCCTTTCATAGCCCATGTCGCAAAACTATTATATGAAGCATCGCTTCGTCAGTTCCCAAATAGGGTAGCAGCAAGGTCTAATCCACATAGCTGTGTGTGCGTTTATGTGTGTGTGTGTGTGTGTGTGTGTGTGTGCGTGTATGTGTGTGTGTGTTGGTGTGTGTGTGTGTGTGTGTGTGCGTGTTTGTGTGTGTGTGCGTTTGTGTGTGCGTGTGTGTGTGTGTGTGTGTGTGTGTATATGTGTGTGTAGGGGTGACAAGAGAGAGGCAAGAAGGAGGAAACGTTGCTGGTGCAGCGTGAGAACCACAGTATTATGGTCTAGTAAACAGGTGAACGCTTATTATAGATTTTTGTTCTCAGCGCCAAGGGTTGAGGAGGGAAGGGAGAGGCCTGGGAACGTGCGGCCAAAAATAATAAGCACTACATTTGTGTATATTGCTTACTATCCATAGTTCCCTAACTGTTAACTATCAAGAAATGTAATAATTCAGTTAGAGATATCTATTAGCTTTGTTGACATGTGCAAACAGTGATAAATGGTTGATAAAATGTGTATGTTGTGATCTGATATGTCCACTATTAAAGTAATGTAACATTTCACGTTCAATGGATATTATATGGCCGAGTAATTATAATCGAAAATGCAAAGTGATATTTTTTCCTCATTGCACTGACTTTGTACATTTCTCTATATGTTTGAATTAGTTATAATAAAATTACGGTTTGTGGATTTTGACGAGGTGTTTCCTTTTAAAGATCTACATAACACTGAGTCAGTGAGTATTGTATGTGTATTTCTCACCGTGTGTAAAACAAGGATCCGCGTTTCTAGTCGTGTTTCAGGTCGATGTTTTTATATCAAGTGACACACTTAAAATCTCCATTTGAAACGTTCTGGGCTAGGCAATTATGTCTTTAAAATGTACCCAAACACATCCAAATTCAATTTTGCTATCTTGCTAAGTAGAGTGAAACATTGGTTAAAATGCACTCACTTCGTGTAAGAATACTTATGAGGCACCACACAAGTAATATAAATTGTATACACAGCAATGCATCAACTTTAATTTTACACGCGCCATTACAAAAATACAATGCATCACTATAGTACACCTTTTTTTTGTTGGCTCTGGCGGATCACTATTGAAATGGGATGTGGAATTTCATACATGGACAATTTTAATGAGATTTCCATTTTGGTTAACAGTGTCACTATACATTTGAGGCTGTCTAACAAAATGAAACTTTATAAATAGGCTCACAAAAAATAATGACAAATCTTACGAAGATCCTGTACAAGTGGTATAGAGCTATAGCAGTATATCTTGCGTATGATTGTCGCATTTATTATAATCTAATTTGTTAACAAAGTATATGAACAAGCACAGTATTAAGTATTCGGTCTTAAGACAAATATCTAAATCGGTGCTTGGATAACGCAATTTTCCAAACATTGTTTAACATGGCTGCAGAAGGAATTCAAATTCTGATATTTTCGAGGATTGTGATTTTGCTTTCTCTACTCATTAGTTCGGTGCTACCAGCTGTGGTAGGTAAGTCATCCAGAGATTAATACGTAATTTCAATATATTTTAGTTTGTTTGTATAGGCCTAGCTATCACTGTGTATATCTAACGGATATTGATCAAAGGGATTGTACAATTTTGGGCCAGACTGAGTTTTAGTACCTAAAACTGATAGTACGGAAACATAAAAAAAGAAGAAGTAGTGACTCAACCATGCTCGAATGGTAGAAGACATCTAAATAACTTAGTAACAAGATTGTTTTCAATGAAACGGCAACCGCCAACATATATATATATATATTGAATGAATGAATAACTCTATTACCAAAAGGTTCAAAAATAACAATCATACATACATGTATATAAGAAATGTTACCGTACAAATTGGTAAAAGGACCCTACAGAAATAGCAGCTATTGCTAGTGGGGCGTAGGACCCTTTGTACATGAATAAATGACTGACAGTTAAATGAGGCAAGAAACTATGATTAAATAACAGTCTATACTAAGTATTTACAATAGTGGAGATTCGGTTCTAGGACTACTACCCCCTGGACAACCACCCCCCGGACGACTACCCCCCCCCCCCCCCGGACAATTACCCCCTAGGACAATTACCCCCCGGACAACTACCACCCGGACAATTACCCCCCTAGGTCAATTACCCCCCAAGACAATTACCACCCCAAAGACAACTACCCCCCAAGACAACTACCCCCCAAGACAACTACCCCCCAAGACAATTACCCCCCAAGACAACTACCCCCCAAGACAACTACCCCCTGGACAACTACCCCCCGGACAACTACCCCCCGGACAACTACCCCCCGGACTACTACCCCCCGGACAACTACCCCCCGGACAACTACTCCCCAGACAACTACCCCCCCCGGACAACTACCCCCCCGGACAACTACCCCCGGATTATTACTCCCCAAGACAAACTATCCCCCGGAATATTATCCCCCAAGACAACTACCCCCCGGACGATTACCCCTAGACAATTAGCCCAATTCATCTGACCAGTGCAGCGAGGGTCAATGGGGCGAGGGGGGGGGGGGGGGGGGGGCACAACTGGTAGTTTAGCGATTTGGTGCATATACTATAGACAGTAATGATACGTAGTTCAAGCTATGGAATCAAACATACATAATTTATGGATATCAAATAGTGGGAGGGACAATCACCTCCACCTTTCAAAAGTATGGTGGGGGGGGGGGGGGGGGGGGGGGGTGGGCACAACTGGAAGTGGAGCGATTTGGTGCATATAATAGGGTGGTTAAGACGGTCGCCACTGCAATTTGGGGTACAATTATTTTAGTAACTTTAACATATTCCTTGGATAAAAAGAAGAAAATTCATCCAAAGAGACACTCTGTATCTATGCAAATTAGTCCTAATTTCCATAATTTATGCAAATTTATTCATGAAAATGGGATATTCCATAAAAATGATGTTTTTCATTGACATATTTGAAGGAGAAAATATTCCTTGGATCAAAAGAAGAAAATTCATTCAAAGAGACACCCTGTTTATATGCAACTTAGGTCTAATTTCCATAATTATTATGCAAATGTATTGATGGGAATGGGATATCTATGCCAATGGGTGTTTTTATTGACATATTCGGGAGAACATAATCCTTGGATCAAAAGAAGAAAATGTATCCAAAGAGACACCCTGTATGTATGCAAATTAGGCCTAATTTCCATAATATATGCAAATTTATTCATGGGGCCAGACATAACGGAACGGGGCACTTCCCAAAATAAAGCCACAAAATGACTGGGGTCCATCGGATAGTGTGTCTTTTCAAATGAAAATTGATACCAAGAACATTAATTTTGGTCGTGTAGTTTTTGTTTTACAGGGCTGTGAATGACACCATGTCAGGGTTAATTTTTCTTAAATTTTGCCTGACCTATTGGCTAAAGAATGACCCAAAACGGCTCTTTATAGAATAACGATGCTGTGGCTATTCAGTCGAGTGCACATTAACAAAGGTGTCCGCAAATTGAGCGCACCGTCATGACAAGACGTTCTGGTCATTCTTTAGCCAATAGGTCAGTTAAAATTGAAGAAAAATAAACCCTGACATGGTGTCACTCACAGCACTCTAAAACAATAACTACACGACCAAAATTAATGTTCTTGGTATCAATTTTTATTTGAAAAGACATACTATCCGATGGACCTGGTCATTTCGTGGCTTTATTTTGGGAAGTGCCCCGTTCCGTTATTTCTGGGCCATATGAATAAATT
>JBAMJV010009767.1:0-24387 GCA_037951105.1 Echinarachnius parma
ATGTTATGGGGGTGGGATTTGGTTTTGTGTGGTGTTGGGGGGTGGTTGATAGTTTGTTGGGGGTGTGTGTGTGTTGTTTTTGGTTTGTAGGTTGTAGGGGAGAAGTTTGATGGGGGTGTGGTTGTTAGTTTGGTTTGGGTGTTAGTTGAGTTGGGTTGGGGATGGTTTGTGTGGTTGGTAGAGGATTTGGATTTGGATGATTGTTAGGTTGGGGTATGGTTTGTGTTTTTTAGTATATAGTAGTTAAGGGTTGGTGTGAGTATTGGTGGTATGATGAGTGTTTGGTGGTTTGGATAGTTATATGTGAGGAGTTTGTTTAGGGTATGGTGAAGGTGTTAGGTGTTAATTTTGTTAGTGGTATTAGAGTTGGGATTTTGTGGTTTAGATGGTTTGTAGGATATGTGTAGTTTTTGAGTGGGAGTTGGAATATAGTAAATGATATAAATATGTTTATTTGATTTAGTTGGTTGTGGTGAGTGGTGGGGGGAGTGTGAGGGTGTAGGTGGATATTGGTGTTGGGGTGAGTTGGAGAATGAGGATAGGGTTTTTTGGGTATTAAATGAGTATTTGTATTTTTGTGATTGTGTTTATGGGGAATGGTTATGTTGAGTGTGGATGGGTTTGTATGTTGTATTGTTTTGGGAATATATTGGGTATTTAGAGGATTTGAGTGGGTTATTGTTGTAGGAGTGGGGGATAGTTTATAGTTTTAGTGGGTGATGAGGGGGTTGTTTAAGATTATAGTTTATTGGGTGGGGTTTTTGGGTAGTTTTGGTGGGTGGGTGGTGTTTATAATTTAGGTTGTTTAAATTTTTTGGGATGGATTGTAGGAGGTTTGTGTTGTTTGTTGAGAGTTTGGTTGATGTTGAGATGTTATTTTTTTGATTGATGGTGTTGAGAGGGTTTTGGATTATGTGGTTATATTGAATGTTCTATAGTGTTGGACGACTCCATTTGTTGTGTTATGCACACATGTTCCCATGTTTTATAGGTTTCTTCATAGTCACACTTTTCCATTCCCCAACTCTTGATTATGTTATGTATTAAGCATTCTACAATACTTTGTGGAACGAGTTATATTTGGAAAATTGTGGGACATAAGTTGGAATTTTTGTGTACAAAATGATATTGGGAGTAGTCCACAACTTTGCCAGAGTGCGTTGCCAATTTGATCACTCGTAGAAATAAATGGCTCTTTCAAAGAGCCAATGTTTCCTTATTTCTTGACCGACTGTGCTCAAATTTCAGGACTATTCATCTTATTTAGTGTCTTATAGTGCATACAACAATTTGTCTGGATTTCATTGTCCTTATAACACTTCACTGACTTGTTTAATTCCACTGTAAGTCTATTTTAGATGACAGGGAATAGTATGCAACTTGATATCCTTTTGTTGTTATTAACTAGGTTAACTTAGTAAATAGTAACTGCTTTTCCAGATAATCATGATAGTTGAGTAAGAAAGCTAATAATCTAAAATTGACTTTAATAGAATGAACCTGTTTACTTAGCCCTTTAATCTATTAGACTTAAAATGGAACTAAGATAGTGTGGTTTCATGAATATATACATGAAGGCCCAGGTGTCTTAAGCCCGCCGCACACTGTACGATTTTGCCACGATTCACCGGTCGTAAGGCCTTACGACTGGAAGTGTGACGTCACATACCTGCTCTAGGCAGCTCTTACGACTGATCGTAGAGCCAGTCGCAAGGATTCGACATGTTGAATTATTACGACCAGTCGTAGCACTTTCAGCCAATCACAGAACAGTATTCAGAAGTTGATTGATATGACGCAATGCATGTAGATTGTACATAGACGAAAATATGCAAGATGGCTACGTTTTGGACGCAAAAAATGGATGAGAGACTGGTGGAATTATGGAAACAGTATAGCTCCTTCTTCGCTGTCAGTTATCCCTTTTTATCTGCATAGCAACAGGAATGTCCAGAAGTAACCCTGCAGTTTACGGGAGGATCGCTGGAATTTTCAGGTAAATATTGCTCGATTTGCATGAAGAACGGATTTCATATTATCACTGATGCACTGAAATATAGCACGCAGCGGTAAACGGTGTTTGTTTACTAATTGACCTATGCCAGAGCTCTGGGGGACTATTCGACAGTTCACCGTAGCCACAACTGGGCTAAGTAAATTAAATTAAGTCCAAAACAACCATCAAAAATCTTTATATTCCGCTACCGGTAGACGTTCGGATATAAACACGCTAATTAAAAAGTCCAATATAAAAGAAAATCCCACGTACAGTTGTTTAAACTGCTTGTAGAAGGGATTTTGGAGATGTTCAAATTTAGATTTTTAGACATGTCTCATGTCAGTTACACAGCCCCCAGAGCCCTAACAGAAGACTAAAGTCGACTGTCCTGTATTGGGCTTGGTCCTGCCCCAGCCCTGGACTGGTCCTACTTACTACTTAGTCTTATTTTAAATACTAACTCTTACAGTAAGACTTAGACTAGTCTTACTTATTATAGTTAGACTGTCTTTAGAATAATGATATTAGAGAAGTACTTCATAAAATATAAATAATTATAAAGTACTACTACCCTAAATTATCTAAAGACAGTCTAACTAAGTTGTAAGTAAGACTAAGGCTAACTAAGAACTCTAGTCTAGGACTAGAGTTTGTAAGACTAAGCAGTACTAAATACTACTACTATAGTACTAGTAGTACTAAATATTACGATTATACTAGTCTAGCTCTAACGTACGGCTAGACCAGCAGTAACAGGCCAATATCTTATTCTTAGGCTGTGACCTTTCCCTTGGGATAATTACTGAGTAATACAATTATTGACATATTCACTATCGACTATCTTAAAATGTTCACCAATGACATCGTCATACTCCTAGTATAAGCATACCATAGGCTAGGCCTAGCTCTAGCCTAACCCTAGCCAGCCATGGCCCAAATAGGCTATAGGGTTAGACCAGGGCTTCGCCAAGGCTTAGGCTCACATACTCGGGCTCAGCCATGGTACTCCATACCATAGATCACAGTAGAACTACCGGTATAGTTGATTTCCATACTTGCGTACTAAAAAGGTGCAAATCAACGTTGATGAATGACGGATACTGTAGACAGTGCATCTGTACATGTACATGTGTGACTGCATATTAAAATAGCATGTTACAGTATTCCAGAGAGTGCAAATGTGACATTACACAACAAAACGACCGTTATGTCGCTATGGTAGTTTGTCTGTTATTAGCTGATATAGCCAAATTTTGTTTAAAATATGAAATTACGGATTTTGGTATTTCCTGAATGAGGGTATCATAATCTACCTTTTGTGAAATTTTGGGCATCAGAAATCATGTTTAAATATGATTTTTAATCAAATAAGTATGATCAGGTTACAGTGCTTGAATGGACGCCGATCTTTAAAACGGCCCGTTTTCTCCATAACTTTAAAACTGATTCAGCCATTTTCCAAATCTTGGCTGCTCATTTTGAGAGGGTTTGCTTAGTCCAAATATGACAAATTATATACCACTTTAAAGGTATTAATTTCTACTATACTGTCATGTACAAATTAGCAGAATTATTGTTCCCGACTTATTGGTCGTTTTGTGGTGTGAGGTCACAAATGGAACATAGTATGATCAATTATAAATTTCGGAGAAGTAATGTACTATGTTGAAGTACATGATTCATTAGTTTACAGAAATTAAGTGCAGTACAAATTTAAAAAATTTACATTGTTAACTTACATGTAATTGCTAACCGAAGTGCAACTTGTTAAAAACACAGCTAACTGTAGTTGTACAGCTAATTGTAGAATGTAGTATAATCTAAAAATATAGTTTTGTCTTAGTACATATAGGGTGCTTCAGAAAATTGTGTTTGTGATAATATACTTTGTAATGAAAAATAATGAGTACTTATAAAATTACACAAAACCTCTCAGAAGGTGAGAATGGATTCGCCCTATACCTGTATATTTTACTTGTAAACTTGCTTTTGTTTATTGCGATTCTTTTCACTCTTTTTTTGTATGACAGGAAAGGAAATCAGGAAGAGAATGGCCTCTTTGAGATCCTGGCAAAGTGGTGCTCCAGCAACATTGTGAACACTGAGGCAGAACTGGTTCATCAACAGATCGTCGTTCTTGGAGCATATAGTGTACAGGCCAGAACATCAAATTATAGTCTGAAGGTACTTTATTAAATTGAACATCCTAATAATATGAAAAATAATGCACTTTTTACATAACTACAATGTTCTATTGATTCAAGAAATTATACTATTTTAAAACTTAACTGCAATTTTCAGAACAAATAATAACATAAACGGTGGAATGTAACGCTCAGTGGTGTAGCGACGGGAGTACCGGTGGGGGGGGGGGGGGGGGGGGGGGGGGGTATGCACTCCCCCCCCCCCCACTAATTTGGAAAAGGGGACATTACAAAATAATATGGTGTGCCTCACCCCTCCCCTCACCCACCCACCCATTAACAATCTGGCTACGCTACTGGTAAGGCTGGTAGGCAACATTTGCACATGCTTCATGTCTAGGGCACCAATGCAGTATGGAAAGTTCCAGTGTTTTTCAAATGCATCTCCTTATCATACTTGTTTTGTATTTAATTTGGTCCAAAATTATAGGACATATTTAAAAAATCTTGTTCTCCTATTTCATTTTACAGATGCCTGAACAAACAGACAGTCCAGCCACTCCAGGGACCCAGGAGATATCTGGATCTGAAGCAGTTCAGGAACCTGGACCGTCCCATGAAGAGCCATCATGTAGCCAAATGATGTTATAAAGATATTTAAAAACAAGTAATGATAAGGATGTTTATTTGATTGGACCTTCATACAAAAAATAAATAAACAGGGCCCAGCATTGCCTACTTTATTTGAGATCTTAAATAGGAAACGCAATAACTTTAGCGTGCTGTTACTGATACGTGCATGATTCCTGGCACTTTTGGTATTACTTTGGGTTTTACTAATAATGGCAGTAATTAATATTTTTCTAACCACTGTCAACTGTCTGGCCACTGGAGGCCGGTTATGTAACGTATGTTATTGAATATGCTGCTATGTCAAAATAAACACAGATTATTTTCATGATAAGTGATGCTTAAGAGGAAACAAACAACTTGAAGTGACTGGAATTATACCCGAATCACTTACCCTTTTGTTAGAATTATACTCGATCATTACTTGGTCATAATTATGACATTAATTTATCATGGAATTTCGCACAAGACTTAGTGGAAATATCAGATTATAGAAATATAGATTCTGTCAAGTTTTCTTTATTTATTAAGACATATCATTAAAACTATGGTATCTCTTTTCAAGATGAGGATTTGAACTTTACTTATAATATTGTTTTTAGCTATTCAAGATCAAAACATTCAATATGGTCCTGTTGACAGTATTTTGTGTATCGGACCTGGAGAGGTTTCAAGATTTTGTTTTATCTATTCATGTTCTAAATGGTTTCTAAATTATATAGAAAATTCATTGAGGTTGCCACTTTGGTAACCATGGGCAATCTTTTGTTAACAAGCATTAGAAGGATTATTAGCTTATTTGCATAGTTCTGAAAAAAAAGATAAGATGTTTTTTTCTATGAATAATATAACATTGATCAAAACATTTATTTCAAAGTTATTGGAGCAGTGCTCATTTGCATGTGCCATATTTACACCCCAAAATCTGAGATGGCTGCCCATAATTTGCATATTTATGAATATGATTGATCTCCACAACCTCTAATACGCTATAATTCCATGTTCTAATTTTTCAATCATGTTCTAAATATTTGTTATATATTTCAGATTAGTTGCCACCTTGGCAACCTCTTGCACTGCTGCATATCAACTAAAAACAGAATTATACCGGACTAATCACAGATCAACTCAAAATACTCATACTGACACCTAATATGTACAGACGGGAAAACGTTTACCGCGGGGGGGGGGGGGGGTTCACAAAGATCCTAAGCTGAACTTAAGTCTAAGTACGTAGAGCTATTAGTTTCTTTGAATTCTTGTTTCAAATCAATAATATTTATATTACCAAGGAGATTTCATCTTCTTGATGCAGCATTTATGAACATTCTGAAATGATTTTTGTTTGTTTTGCTTTTAAGTATATTGTATTCCGAGGCTATGGATGGCTTTCCATAATAGTCAAGTCCAACTTAAAGATAAGGTCAACTTACGATCTTTGTGAAACACTCCCCTCCCCCCTGCTCTCTTTATCACATGCCATTTTATTTGCTGAAGACTGATGCATTTGATATTACATGCAAATGAATTAATACATCAAAGATCTTAGTCTGATTTACCTTGTATACTACCCCCTTCCCTTACATTTATAATACGAGTCATTTGCATATAACTTGAGGTATATGATAGAAACATTAAACGCTTATTTATCAAGCTACTTTAAAATGTGATTCCCGATGTAGGAGTATTTCTACTTTGAACATGATGTATAATATTTATCTTGCACTTCTCTGAGGAGTTTCTCCTCACAGTACCCCTCCCCTGTTGAAGGATCAGATATATTATAAAAGACGGACAAAAGAGTGTATCTTATCATATTTAAATGTGAATCCATGAGTCATTGGTGGTCAATATGAATGCATGCAAACGAAAGTGTTATTACTAGCAATTATTACTAGCAATTATTACTAGCAATTATTACTAGCAATTATTACTAGCAATATTGCGAGCAATAAAACTTAAATACTGAAATAACATACAAACTAATGTATACGTTGTTGTTTCTCGCTCTTCTTCTTCTTCTTCTTCTTCTTCTTCTTCTTCTTCGTCTTCGTCTTCTTCTTCTTC
The DNA here is from genome assembly GCA_037951105.1 of Echinarachnius parma. Taxonomy (NCBI): domain Eukaryota; kingdom Metazoa; phylum Echinodermata; class Echinoidea; order Clypeasteroida; family Echinarachniidae; genus Echinarachnius; species Echinarachnius parma. The sequence continues at coordinate 6,841 of JBAMJV010009767.1, forward strand.
TTCTTCTTCTTCTTCTTCTTCTTCTTCTTCTTCTTCTTCTTCTTCTTCTTCTTCTTCTTCTTCTTCTCGTCTTCTTCTTCGTCTTCTTCGTCTTCTTCGTCTTCTTCTTCGTCTTCTTCTTATTCGTCATCGTCGTCTTCTTCTTCGTCGTCGTCTTCTTCTTCTTCGTCGTCGTCTTCTTCTTATTTTTCATTGTATTCCTTATTCCTTCTTCTTCATCTTATTGTTTTCTTTTTCCACCTCTATCCTGAGAGAGTGAAGTGTATTGTATGCACTGCGAAATGTGCGAATGATTGCTGCTTGGACATTTTTAGATCTTGGCAGATGTTGATTCGGTATGATTGAGGTGAATAGACCGCCTCTGTAATGTATGCAAATAATATGCGTATGACGTCAGACACCCCGTTGGCAAGCTTAACAATAGTAACTAGGTCAGGCAAGCTCCGGCAAACTTAGCTTGCCGGACCTAGTTACTATTGTTAAGCTTGCCAGTCTTACGTCATCCGCATATTATTTGCATACATTACAGAAGCGGTATTATGCAATGCGTGATTTTCCCGGGGGGGGGGGGGGGGGGGGGGCTGCAGCCCCCCCCCCCCCCCCCCCCCCCACTTTTTGGTTAAAAACAAAGAAATACATAAGCATAAAATAAAGAAATACATTACAATTCAAATGTGATCAGCCCCCCCCCCCCCCCCTCACACTTTCAAAACCATTCCGCGGCCCCTGGAAAGGGGGGTATCATGCGTGACCAAGGACTTGCCAAAAACACCCTATACGAGTATTTGCGTGGTGCAAAAAATAGACCCTAAGCAAGTATGATTATTGGTAATTTGATACCCTAAGCAAGTAATCTGAGTTGTTGAGACCCTAAACGAGTAATTCATCTTTTTGATACCCTAAACGAGTAATTCCTCAGCCTAAAATAGATACCCTATTTCCTGATTTTGGGGGATTTTGAGACCCTAAACGAGATATTAAAAGCAAGTTATAACTATTTTTGATACCCTAAGCAAGTAAGCTGAGTTTTTGAGACCCTAAACGAGTAATTCATCTTTTTGATACCCTAAACGAGTAATTCATCAGCCTAAAATAGATACCCTATTTCCTGATTTTGGGTGATTTTGAGACCCTAAACGAGATACTCGAGTATCTCGCCTGATCGTGAAAAACCACCCTAATTACTCGTTTTCTTGGTCACGCATGATACCCTCCTTTCAATGAGGGGGGGGGGGGGGGGGGGGGGACGGGTGTTTTAATGACAGGCGTTAAGATAAACTAAGATTGAAGCCTCAAACACGATTGGGAGCGACTATATTTATAACATTTACACATTTTCTAAGAGTTTAGAATGTTTAAATCGATATTACTACACGATCGATCATGATAGAGATCGATTATACAGGTAAACATAATCTTCTATAGATATATGCTAATAATTTAATACATGTAAAATTCAGAAAAAAAATAATAACCGTGGTTAAAAGAAAATTATATTTGCCATACATTTTGGAGAATGCAATTGAGTAGGTATCTCGTATAATAAATACAACATTACCCTTGCATGCCCGTTTATAAGATACTGTAGTATTCTTTAAGTAACTTTGTTGGAATGTTTATGTCAGAAAATATGTTTCGTATACGAGCGATCATATGTTTACTGTGTTTTCTGCTTAATTGCAGTAACTGGATATGTTTTTATCTCAGTACCAGGTCATCAAAGTGCGCATGCGCCAATCGCAAGGGGGAAATCGTGCAGTGTGCGGTCCCTGGATCGTACGACTGGTCTTACGACTGGGCTAGTCGTAAAGTCGTACGACCGGTCGGATCGTACAGTGTGCGGCGGGCTTAAGGTGTGAAATTAGTAAAAAATTAGTCTAGCAACTATACTAATTAGCGATATGATTCCGTAACTAAGTATGTTTAAAGGGATCTAGTAACTTTGTTGATTGTGCAAAACGTTATGAGTGGTTGATACAATGTATATTGTTGTTTAGTTATCTGATAATATGTCCACAGGGTGTTGTGTGAAAATTTCCAGTTAAATGGACGTTATATGGCCGAGTAATGAGCAAAAATGCAAAGTGATATTCACTAACTCATTGCACTCACTTTGTACATGGTTTTGACGATTCAGTGGATAATTTAACATTTGAACACTTCAATCGTAAATATCTTTTTTAACGAAAGGGAAATTTGAAAAACCGAAACCTGTCCCATGCTTTTATTGTTCATACGAATACAACAATGTATGAGGGAACTGCTAGAATTCCAATTGGATTTTGAGGGTTTGGACGATGTTACTCAGTCCCTTTAAAGGAGGGGTTCGGACGATTTCCAGCATTTACCAATCAAAGAAGCAATATTTGTTCAACATATTGCCTTTGTCCCGACGAAAAAAGACCAACTGGATCATTCACAATCACTTTGGGACTAAATAAGGTAACAGTTCTTGATCGAATCTGCCGCCAGTGGGATCTATCCCATCATGCAATTTTCGTGACGTCGATGCCTCACTTTGCTGCCAATACAAAGCAAAGAGAGGCTGGCGCGTCACGCGACCACGTGATAAAAATCGGAAGCGTACAGAAAATAGACGATGAATATCAAAAATTGCAGTCACAAAACAATAGAGTATAAATCATCCTGATAGGATATTTTGTTGATAAAAATATATTACCAATGAGTAATTTTTAAAGATTCTGGTACATTAATTTTGAAATCGTCCGAACCATCCCTTTAACGTCATATACTATAATTATGCAAGCTTGGTGTCTCTTTTCTAAAGAAAAATAGATGGGGCACGAACAAAAGCCCCCTGCTATCCCTTCCAGGGGCGGATCTAGCTTTTTGCTAAGGGGGGGGGGGGGGGGAGGGGGTTGACCCAGTGACGATGCGGATACTGTGTGGGTCTGGACACATGATGGCGTTTTTCTATGCACATCACATTTTCACTTGGCAGCCCAAGGGGGGGGGGGGGGGGGGTTGTTTAAACCCTAAACCCCACCCCCCCCTCCCCCCCCGTAAATCCGCCACTGCCTTCTCAATGTCAAATCAATTTCATAACACGTGACTGATAGGCTCGCTTTAATACCAATCACATTAAATGAAAGTCGTCACTCGTATTTTTATTAAAATTAATAAACACTTTTATGAACTGGCTAGATTTCTAAATCTACCCCTTTAAGCTGAATTAAGTCATATATGATTTTCCATCGTTCAATAACAATAATATATGAGCGATTGTGTAATATATTCGTAGTCAGGAGTTAGTCATCGTTTCACAGGTCAAATGATGGCAGCGCGTATTGATTCTGGCGGCGAATTCCGAGCGTATTTTCGTCACCATATTAGTCTTATTCCATGTACAATGATGTATTCAATACATCCAGGAATAGGGAAAACCAGGGTGGTGCATGTTTCACAAAGATCCAAGTTGAACTTAACTCTAAGTTGGACTTAAAAAGTATGGTAAGCCATTTGTAGCCTTGGAATAAAATACATTCAAAAGCAAAAAAATGCAAGTATTTTAGACTTTTCATAAATGTTACATGAAGAAGTACATGAAATCTCTTTGATAATAGCAAATAATGTATATGATTTGAATAAAGATTTTATGCCATTTAAAAGAACCTTTACACAAATGTTTCAAGAAACTAATGGCTTTCCAACTTAGAGTTAAGTTCAACTTAGGATCTTTGTAAAACACCCTCCACATAATATAATATGAACAAAGCAAAGAAACGTGGGCTTCTATGTTTACTCTAATGCCCTTCAGCCCTCTTTTGTAGTTCCCCTCGTTTTAGTCATTTTCTTGTAGTATTGTTCATGTGTATTGTTTTAATTGGAAATAGCACAATAAATAGTCTGTAATACCTCGTTGTCTTTTGCTTATGTATTCTCTTCGTCTCATTCCATCCTGATATTGCAATCTTATTTGTGGAAGTGGTGTGGCAAGATTGGTAGAGCGCGTGCTTTCCAATCGTGAGATCCGAGTTCGAACCCAGCCCACTACGTTTGTCCTTCAGCAAGGCATTTAATCCACATTGCTGCTCTCTACCCAGGTGTATAAATGGGTACCTGGTCTGGTGAAAATTAGCTTGGTGCACCTATATGGTTGCACGCGGCTAGTATGCTCCCCAGGGAGTTGAGAATGTGTACAAGATAAGTGTGCTGGTCTGAACTGTACCAAATGACCAGGAATAATAACAAGCGCTTAGTGGCTGTTCTGCATTAGGCGCTATTTATAAGTTCAATATATTATTAGTAGTATTATTATCTACTTCAACACTATTATATTTTGATGTTCTTGTTTTTTATTCGTTCTGCTTCCTATTTTGTCCACTAATTAAGTTTGCATATTATAATGCCTTTATTATGCTTGCATTTCTCTTTCATCTATCAACATTTTGTAACAATAATGCAACATTTATGATTTATGTAAACATGGGGCGGAAATAATGTTTGTTTAATGTCTATACCACTCTACTCGTCCTAGATCAAGTTATAGAACTCATTGCACTGTAATTTTACATGAATGTTTTACTAATATTGTAAGTCATTACCGCCAGGGAACCCCTATTAAAAGCAAAATTCTATGATTTAAAATTCCAATTGTCCTCTTTGTCCAAACCCACTCTATATTCTGTTCTGTTGACACGCTGATGAAATCATTCATATTATTTATTCAAGATCGTATCGAAGGTGAAACTTATACATAATTAACTATTTGATTTCCCATTAATACAGCGAGCGTAGATTTAACAGCCCCTCGATCGTGCGATATATCGCTATCAGACACGAATAATTAATAAGGATGCCGCCATATAACGATTGAATCGAATCTGATTTTGAGATGCTGTTAAAGCAAGTGCCACAACTCCCAAATTATAATTTCTAGAAAAAAAAGCAAGTGAACTATACTATAGGCATAATTGTGTAATGTATTTGGGCTGTTGTTTTATTTCAATACATGTCGGGTATATAGGAATATGAAAAAAATCAACAGATATATTAAACAGATGCCAACATTGCGCTTCTTCTATTAAAGGTGCACCTGTAAAGTGTCAGTCCCAAATTACATTTGAGACTTCAATCCTATACCAAAATCATTGTAAGATATGTCCGAATGATGTGTGAAAGTTTTATTAAAAACACACTGCTTTCCCGGTTAAAAAAACACGAACATTTGCGTCAGCTTTTACAACTAATTACAGTATGACGTTTATGACGTTTATGACCGTTTATACACGCTCTTGAGCTGAATGATTATCAAAGATAGATATCGTCATACTAAAGGGGCATTCGAACAAATCTAACCCTATTTTATTATTCTCTTACCATAAGCCAAACAACACGGTGGAAGAGAAATGTGGAAGCTCAAATCAATTTTTGTGGATTTAGACATTTTACAGGTGCACCTTTAATTGTTGTAATAGTAATTATTTTATATGATTGAACTAAAATTAATAATTTCTGTAAGTATGTCTCTAATGAAAAAAGTACTGATCAAATTACATTTCGTAGTGTATAAAGTTATGCAAATTAAATTAAGAGGTGATACATAAATATGTTTGTGTAAATGTGAAATGCACAATATGTACATCTTAAAGGGACTTAGTAACATTGTCCAAATCCTCAAAATCCAATTGGAATTCTAGCGGTTCCCTGATACCTTGTTGTATTCGTATAACAATAAGAGCATGGGACATGTTTCGGTTTTTCAAATTTCCCTTTCGTTAAAAAGATATTTACGATTGAAGTGTTCAGATGTTAAATTATCCCCTGGACCGCGAAAACCGTGCAATGAGTAACTAGTGAATATCACTTTGCATTTTTGCTCATTACTCGGCCAACGTCCATTTAACTTGAAATTTTCACACAACACACAGTGGACATATCAGATAAAACCAATATACATTGTATTAACCACTCATCACGTTTTGCACATGTCAACAAAGTTACTAGATCCCTTTAACCAAGTTTGTCTTACGAGAAATAATTATAGACCTAATACGGGATTAATTAGAAAAGGATTTCCAAAAACCGAGTCAATCTCTTTATTTTAAATTGAATATCAAAACAATTCATCTCTTCCACATAATTATGTATTATAATTATATTATAACACATTATCATGCTTCTTTCCTTACATCAAACTCAGATAACGGAATGATGACAGTTTATTAAAATATTAGCTATTATATCAACTTGCCTACCAATGTTTCTGTATTACATGTTTGAGGAGTTGTGCACTTTTAAAATTAAACGATCTAAATATTATGGATACGCGGTAATAATTTCCGACATGCTCTCAAAGTAAAATCAAATCAGCGATTAGAGTGTTACATCAAGAACGCAAACAAAATCCATCTTCACAAACACTGTGTATTAACTAGCGCCCTCTTTCGATCAGCTACAGCTTCTTTTCAAACTGTTCCTCTGCACCATAGAGTGATGTTGTTTCTATCAGCTCTATGCCCCCGTGCATGTACTTTCATCTCTATGTAATTTACCCGCATCTTCATACAGGGCGTCAAACCCCGCCCCATATACCCCCGCACGGATTCGAGCCTCCGTTATTCCTAAAAATATAGACCTTTTCCCATAGAAAATCAGTTGATTGAGAAGCATGCATATGTTCAGCATGCTTAATACAGGCGCCACCATCTTAACTTCAGTGATTGATTAATATTATTGATTAATTGATGGATCTTGGGATCTGGGAGGGGGGGGGGGGTGGGGGGGGTTGTCCATCAAGACCTACCACATCGCAGACTGACGGTAAAACTTAGATTAATTTCTCTATTGTGTAACCGAATTGATAGCATGACTGTATAATGCATATTCATACAGATACACGATGAATTTGACAAAAATACACTTCTTTCGTGGCATTTGGACCCTTGACAATAAGATGGCAACGCAAATAATTTGTCTGCGCTTATAGTGTATACGTTGATGAATTGTTCGTTTTAAGATTGTTTTATATCGGGAATGACTATACACTTTCTTCGATCATTAGTGAAGTAAATGTCATAGAATATTGTGATATAATATATTTGTGTTTTTTTTTCTCAATGGTATAATGAGGGTCTATAATATTCGTGTAAAAGTGATGGGCACGGAACTCATTTGTAAACATGCAGTTAATAATACTGTACAGTATTCATACAAAAAGAAACATAAACTAATGTCACTCGGCCCCGAGTCCTAGTTCTAGCTAACCTTTTGAAATTGAGATCGTTTTGCCAGCTCGTCATTAATTTCTGGCACGTCCTTTTATTTACCTCGCGTCTGGCGATTAAAGGGAACTTGTGACCTCTCCAATTTAAATCGACCGGCATATTCTCTGGAAGTTTAGCAGTAATATTATATCACCTTCAACAACAAATTATTTCAAAATGGACCACTGCTAGTCCATATTTTGTTCATATTATTACCTAGATTTTGTCTGTCTGTATTAATATAATTTAATTTAGTTCCTGTTTCCACATACTTGAATAAGAAGTTACTTTTTAATTGTCGATATCTCCTTCGTGATTGGGGTATTTTATGGTGAGCTTGAAAGCATATCATTGGGTAGACCGATAAATCAGTCATCCTCCTCGTTTGTTGTTTCACTCACCGCTTCGAGATGGAGGGGATAGTATCACGTCATAATATTAAAGGACCCCTCCAGAACGAGGTGGATTTTTCTGTCTAATCATCGGTATACTTTCAATTGTGTGAAGCATATGGCAATGTATCAGTGCATACACTTTTTGGCATTGTTGCATATTTCTAGGCCGTATTACATTTCACATATTACTCAGTGCATCGTTGAAGCAATTCACAGTAATAACTGTAAAGATATAACACATCCGACATTAATTTGGACAAGTGACAACGGAGTTAGATTTGAGACCATACAGCGCTGTTTGAGCAGCAGAGCTATCCACTGTTACGTCCGTGACATGATCTTTCTCCGACCATAATAGTTGTTGTCTTTCATTATTATCTCCACACATCTTGACTCCTAATCAGCCTGCCACCCGCCCGCGCCAACAGCCGACAAATTGACCGCATTAAGCGAGCATGAAACGTCATTAATTAAAGCTAGACGTGCGCTAATCATGCTGATAAATTTGATGAAAGGCCCGTGACGAATCGAATTGACATGCATATTAACAACTCAACATGATAGCGATGAGTAATTTATGTGAAATTTTAACCAACCTGCAGACCAAAACAATACAACGTTTCTATTTACAATTTGTTTTCTTTCAAAAGACACATCTTCAATCAAAATAAACACAAACCATTGACACGTTTGTTAAACAAAAAAAATGAACCTATATGTAATACAACATTAAGTTTGATAAAGACCTACATTTTATGCTAAGTGACATGGATTCAGATTTTTTAAATGGCTCCCTTATAATGGAGATATTTATGAAAGAATAAAAAGCATTCTAAGAAGCTTTTCGATTGTAGTCAAAATCAATGGCCAGACGTTGATAAAATCTTACATCAATTTTCAGGTTTTTCACTATAAACAGTGTTTCTTTCATGCATCTTGTTAAACTATCACGCATCATTCAAAAGAATCTTACAACGATATATGCGTACATGATGGTTGTCTCCAACATAATTGTTTGGAAAATGTTATAAAGGTAATGGATAAATTTACCGAAAGTTCATGTTTTTCTACTTTGCATTAATTTCAGCGATTAATCAAAGAGCACGTGCATGACTACACGTGTATCTTTGTTTTATATTATGGTTGTAAAAACAATATCGTCATAGATGCCCTTATCGATGGTCATCGATTTTCACCCGACTTGGTTCTTTCATTAAATTGTCAGCTCCCAACGTCAAAGCCAACATCAGAAAATCATCCATCCTTACAACACAAAAACAAACACCAAGAATACCAAACTTTACTTAAATTAGAAAAAGTCCGTGTATGTAGACGTGATGGGCCCATATCCATGAAACTTTGTCACGTAGTTTCATGCTAAGTCTACTTAAAGGGATAGTTGAGTTCTGGTAAGGAGAGTACAGTTTTGGTGAAACTGAATTTTAGTAACCAAAACCTGCATCATTACATTACAAACTAATAGTTATAACTAGAAAGGAACACAAAATTACAAATGACGTAGTAAAGATCATGTTATCATTCAAAAAGAGCCGTTACAACGTAAGAGGGCGCTCTCTAAACACTCATCGGTTTCAACCATTTTGAATAAAATATTGTGCATGTGATGCTTTGTTGAAATAGTGATTAGATAGAGAAATAACCAACAACTATTAAAATACCTATTTTGTAACTTTTTTAAAAGAGGAAGCATTTTTTTGAATTTTTAACGGCTGGTTCAAAATTCTCTAATAAACCTGGGGCCCCAGGTTTATGCATGTACGAATCAATCTCTGCTGATCACTGCTGATCTGTGGTATGGATACGATGTCTATTTTATATAAAGGATGTCAATATTTGGTTTCCTTGCAGGGGGGCACGATTTAGTTCTGGAAGACTTGAGGTGTAATGTATCGTGAATACGCCGAAAGTAGATTTAAGACCGCTGTTTTTAATTTTCAGTTCGCATTTCAAACCAGTCCATTTGTATTATTTTACACCCCTTGACCTGAAAAAGCCATAGGCCCACTGTCTTCATAAGGTATCGGTGCGAAGTTTTGTTACTGTTGTTAAATTTCCTTTTTATTTTACTAACTAAATTATACATTCATATCTACGGGAGATTGAGGTTTGCTGCTAAAGTAATCATGGTAATGCTTCCTTGAAACGAACGCATTAATCATGTTAATTGTTCTTATTCCGCCGATATATTATATCCTAATAAGACGACTTATTGAAATTGTCTAATTTCATGTTCCCCGAAGTATGTAACTGTACACGTTGGCATGATTTGTGTGGCAATGAATTTTGTAAACTTTATATTAAGCACACATCCTAGATATTATCCATTATGAGAGTGATACATTAATGTCCATCAAGCTCTGACGCCGCTGTGAGATATAATGGAAAGCCACCATGTTGCGCATCCAAAAGGTCACATGAACCCAACATAATGTCAGGAAACAATATAATACACCCTACTGACTTGGTTTAGACATCATGATACACAATAAACACATTAATATAAACATTAATAATAAAAAAATAATAATAATGGAAAGCCACCATGTTGCGCATCCAAAAGGTCACATGAACCCAACATAATATCAGGAAACAATAGAATTCACCCCACCGACTCGTTATAGACATCATTAATGATACAATATAAACGACATTGATAGACAGACTGAAGTCGATTCAAGACGTAAATTGAGTCGTGCCTCTAACTTTCATGTCAGACAGAAACAAAACAAATATGTTTGTATATATGGCTTGCGTACGTGTTATGATTATGTTTGATTGCGTATGTTGTCTTGATACTGTGTATTTGTTTTTATGTGAATGTGGGTGGATGTTATACCATGACGTTTAAAGATGCATCTTTCCACTAAATAGTCAAGAGAAAACTATCAAATAGACACATCAGTAGTGTTTTACATTTGGAGCGATTTCTTTCAGATTCATAAGACTCTACGGAAGCACATAATAACTTCGAACTAAGTCGGGCCATCCTCTCGATTTATAATGATGTGTATTGACATAGTTCGTATGATTTTGTTATTTAGGTTTATGTCCGTACACAGTCATGTATGACATATATTTAGTTTAATTTAATGACGATTCGGGTAAAACAAAAATCTACATGAACAATCAAACAAACTAACAAACAAACACGCACGCACGCACGCACGCACACCAACACACACACACACACACACGCATGTACGCACGCACGCACAAACATGACAAACAAGAAAACACACAAACAAACAACAAAGTGTTGTGGTCAAAGAAAGCGATAGCCCTGAAATGAACTAGATCACCCAATCGACACGGCTCGGACGATGTCAACACATACACAGAGTTATCAGATTATCTGTTACCTGATTGAATGAAAACACGGGTTAATTATTTATGCGATCAAATGTCATGGAGGAAACATAATCAGCAGACATATTTATGTTAAATGTCAAGGCGAGCTTGTTATTGACGATAGTGCTTCGATCTGCTAGTAAAATAATATTTAAAAGCTGCATCCCAGCTGGAGTTTTGAAAACAACCGCATTTGGGCAAAATAATGTCAAATTCAGGCAAATCCATGTCATAATCGGGCAAAGTAATGTCATATTCTGGAAAATCAAATCATATTCGCGCAAAGTCATGTAACATTCTGGCAGTGTCATTTTTTTTCGGGCGAAACCGTCTCATATTCGGGCAAAATCGTGTTATTCTGGACTAAAAAATTGAAAACATTTTCTGGCATCAAAGGAACTTTTTTAAATTATTTTTGCTTGTCAGGAGAAATTCGAAAATTCGGGCGAAAGACCTCCGCCCCCCTGAAAAGAACATGCCCCTATGCCCCAGATTTGTCAGTATGACCTCTGTGTGAAATCCTCCGTAACTATATCACGAACGTAACCGTTCTAACAACATCATATTATTGCACTGTTTATGTTTACTTAAAACAATAATAATAATAGAACAAAATTTAGAGTGGAAAACAAAACATGCTAACAAAATTATGGTGCTATACTGGAACCATTTTATGGGGACCAGATCGAAAAGCTGTTTTCACCATGGATGTCTCTGCGTGGTAGACATTAATGCGTGTTTGCATCTGCGGGACCACTCAGTGGCTGCCATCATGATTATTTGTTACGTCCTAGTTAACCCGGTGCCTCCCAAATTTAGGAAACGGCTAGAGTTAGCACACTGGAAAACCAGGCGCCAATGGACAATGGGTTTAGTCAAAATATGCGTAGATGAAGTTGGTCGCCGGTATTATGTGGCATCTACGGGGCGTCGACATCTTTCCCGAGGAAGTAACGGAGCTAGGTGTGATTCCTAGTGTCACTTCGTTGCGTCCAGAACGCGGGGTGTTTTTCTGTCAAAGGACAAACTGTAATCGACATTCGCGTCACACGAAGTTGGGAATTTCTTATTCTATCTATATTACTATACCCGATAACTTTATATAATCAACAAAAGCAGCAGGATAGGGGGTATGAGAGTGTTTAGTAATGTACGTTATGTATGCGTATGTGTGTGTGTGTGTGTGTGTGTGTGTGTGTGTGTGTGTGTGTGTGTGTGTGCGTGTGTGCGTGTGTGCGTGTGTGCGTGTGTGCGTGTGTGCGTGTGTGCGTGTGTGCGTGTGTGCGTGTGTGCGTGTGTGCGTGTGTGTGTGTGTGTGTGTGTGTGTGAAAGAGTGGGCGTGTATAATGTGTACCATCATAAAACGACAGTATTTATTTGTTCTAGAGATGTCACGTATAAAGGGGTTGATATAGGAAAAGGGCTTGGAGCTTGTAGTTTCTGTTTTTATTTGTTTATAAGGATGTTCTTTTTAACATTTTGATGTCAATGATTTGAATTTTAAATAATATTCATTTTCATAGATATGTACAGAATGTTTCAAATTTTTAATTTTTTTTTAAAGATAATAAAAGTGACTAAAATCACAGATATGATATAGTTATACAAAGTTTCTTTTTACCGTGATTCAAAAGATCGGATTGTATGAATAATTTGTATTTTAACTGCTATGAACAAGAACATGTACACAACTGAAAAGAGAATAAAAAGTGAACACAAGCACACACATGTCACACAAACGCACGCACAAACAAACAAACACATAAACAAACGCACACACTTATACATGCACACATTTGTGCATACATTAAATGCTAAAGGTATGTGGGATGAGAGTGCAAAATAAATAAATATCGGATTCCTTCATGATCATGTTTGTTGTGTGTGTATTGGTATGTGGTGATAGGAGGCCACTCCATATAGCACGAACCATGCAGGTTATATGATAAGTGTACCCATTAATCATAATCTTGCACCAAATGTCATAAACCCATGCTTGCGTGTTCAATAGCCCGGAATGGAAGGGCGAAAGCAAGCTTAGCCGATGAGAAATCTATTTTCCCGTAAGTGAATTATCCATCGGCACCGTAAATAGAACCGACTCGGGGCTTATTCCAATCGATGAAGTTGTCTGCAACAATACTCCGATGGTTAGTCAACTGGTAATATTCGCATATACTTCTCTTCCTTTTTTTTTACCACATCCTTTTGTTTGTTTGTTTTCGAGTTTTCACTTTTTATGATTTTTGTTGGGAGTGTAATGCAAAAATTAAAAAGTACACTACCTGACCTGTGATATGACCATTTTCTATACCGATATCCAACATTTTCTTGAGTATTTATATATAGGCCTACTTTCTGTTTTCGAAAAATCCTGCATTATACTTCTTGTATTGGCCTTAATAGGGAAAACAAGGATGTATTTAAAGGTACTGTTGAGTATGGGTATTTCCCGAAGTGCCCCCCGATATTTTTTTTTGTGAGATAATGAAAAACTGACTGTCAAATTTGAAAGAACATACAATTTTAATGACAGAATAAACTTGATTTGATCAAAATCGGTTCAGAAACGGCTGAAATATCCATACGTATACTTTTTATTCAAATGATTCTCACCTGCAATCACTGGGGGATATTTTAGACTTTTTAGAGAAAAAATTTAAAATGCCTAAAGACTACTTGGAAAAAAAATCTGAATAGGTTTTTAAAAAGTCGTTGATGATATCTCTATTGAATCATTAATGGCTAAAACCAGTGATTTTGTTTAAATAGCGCCCTCTTGAGTTGTAACGGCTCTTTTTGAATGATAACAGGGGTTTTATTTAGTCGTTTGTAATTGTGTATACTTTTCGAGCATGGTGAAATTATAACTATTACTTTGTACCGTGGTGGTGCAGGTTTTGGTTACTAAAGTTAAGTTTGACCAATACTCAACTGTCCCTTTAACCAAAGGGTTTTACCCACTACTTATATATCATTGGATGGTTGAACGAACGACGGGTTTAATTTAATTTCAAAGGCGTATTCCCAAATCTGCAGAAGTTTATCTTCATTAATGAAACTTTTGTAAAGCCCGTCATCAGTTTTAATTAAATAAAGGTTTGAGTTCCATTTTCCAATTTTGAAGCAGAAGGAAAGTTGGCATTTTGGCAAACAGATGAAATATAAATAAGGGACATAAATCAAACAGAAAAAACAGTATTAACACATAATTAACCCTGAATATTTCATACATGGTATAATTATCAGGACAGGATTGCAATAGTTTAAAGAGATCTATAGTAACATTGTCCAAATCCACACAACTTCATTAGAAATCTAGTGGTTCTCTCATACCTTGTTTTATTCATATTACCGATAGAAACATGGAACAGCATGGAATATCCCATTCGTTAGAATGATATTATCGATTTAAGTATTCGGATTTTTAACTATCCACTCGATAGTCATAACTACGAACAAAGTCAGTGCAATGAGTAAGCAAATACCACTTTGCATGACTGTGCTCATTACTCGGCCATATAACATCCATTTATCGTGAATTTTCCACATACTACTCAGAGGACATATCAGATCACAAAACTACACCTTATACCAACCATTCATCACTTTCTGCACGTGCCAACAAATAATAATAATAATATACTCGATTTATATAGCGCCTAATATGATAGATAATCATCTGTAAGCGCTTTACTATGATAATATTACCCCCGGTCATAGGATACAATGCAAACCTGCACACATTGTGTGCACCATCTCCACTCCCTGGGGAGCATTCCTTCCAAGCGGCTCATGGCATTGAGAAGATCCTTCACATATTGGCTTTCACCTCCTACCGGGTCCCCATTTATACACCTGGGTAGAGAGCAGCAAGTATGGATACATTGTCTTGCTGAAGGACAAAGGGAGTGGGCAGGGTTCGAACTCGGGATCTCATGATCGGAAAGCGCGCGCTCTACCAATCTTGCCACACCACATCCAGATCCTTTTAATAATAGACCACTTGAATACAAAATTGAACATGACGATTATCCCCCCTCCCCCCCCCCCCCCCCCCTTCAAGCCCATTGTAATGCTCGCACTATCGACACATGTAGGCAGCATCAGTTTCACAGGCGCGAACTGTGACATTTTACAGTCCTCATCCTCCCATCGTTGCGTGAGCCACGTTTGATCTTTAGTCCCACGCACAGGCTTCGATGCGCCGCTACTAATTATTACATTCCATATTCTGTTAAAGAAGACTGGAGTGCTAAATCGTGAGTCAGCTCCGTATAGAGGCTCACTTTCTCATATTTCGCATGTTCTACCTGCAGCCTTTGCCCTCTGAATTCCTTTTTACTTACAACAACAAGAAACTCAAGCGCGTATCTATCGACAAGTTTACTACAAACGAGGTCACCAAAACTCGATACTCAATTTATCAAGCCACGTACGGTTGACACTTCAAATTTGTCATTCCCCAAAACCAATACAGTGTGCGATTAGGGATAGTGCATCTATGATCCCTTTTTATGATCCGTTTATTCCGTTACTCTTCTTTTTAGTTTACTGAGAATAGTTTGTAGACTGCGCAATTTTGGAGAGAGACTATAATGATCGCAGTCACCTTGTAAGATGGAGCAATCAAAGATTCGAGCGGAGAATGGCGGTATATAATTAGGGTTACAATCTTGTCACATGTATTTGGAAGCAAACTCGAGTACGGCGTGTACAATGTACACATTGTGTGCTCCTCATATATCACAGTGCAGTTCAGTGAGGGCAATTACATTGTCCAATGAGTGTTCGCGTACGGACAAGGGAACATAGAGTATATATTATGTGAGTTGTGTTTTGGCGGGAAGATTGTGATAAAAATTATGTTGGTCCATGTTCACCAGGAGTGTGTAAATCTTGCACCTTACGGTTAATCGATCATTCCAGTTGGAGAGTATACAGAGCGAAAAAACAACAACAAACGGAACGGCGCATGTGATTTGGATGGGAAGATGAGCCGTGATATGAAGACCCATTTGGTGATCATTTCTTAATTTTAGGTCTTCATTATTAGACCTTTGTTTTAAATATGGTGTAAATCGCAACGCATTATCACATGGATTTTTGGTGCTTTTTTATGTCGATACCTTCATTCCTCTATTCAACCATTTCGTATCAACACTACACATTACAGCAGAAAGGAAATCAAACTGATTGTTGATGGTAGATGCAGTAATTTGAGAGGATAAGTTTATATATGGACTGTCAATTACGGAACCGTAAGCAAGACCAAACCATGACTAACACTATTGATGATAAATGGAGGGACAGCAATGCACCCCATGGGCCCCCGGGGCCGGGGAAGGATTATCTGGAACCACCACCGCCACCCCCCTACCCTGGGCGCCCCAAAGACTACCAAGACCCAAAGCCTGGTGACCGGAGCTCCATTGTCACGCAGAATTTTGACCCCAATGCCCCGAATTACGGAGAGCCCGATGTAGAAACAGAAAGCTTCTCGGACGTTGAAGACGTGGAAGACGTGGAAGACGTAGAAGACGTGGATGAAGACGTCGAGTCGCTCGACGAGAGGCCCAAGGAGCCGTCGATGCTCCGCGTCGTCATCATGCACTGTCTCACTAATGGTGGACTGATAATCTTTCTCGTGGCATACACATGCATAGGGGCAGCCGTATTCCAGGCCATCGAATCCCCCGCGGAGGAAGCCGTGGAGGACGCCGAGCGTCAGAATCGCCTCGACGAGCGGAACGTCTTCATAGGTAACGTAAGGGACCTCGCTGACATGGCCGACGTCGACGAGGACTACTGGCGTAATCAGACAGAGCAGTACCTGAGGATGTACGAAGAGGCTCTAGGCGTCATCGTCGCCGAGAGCGTCTTCGAGTCCAGCTGGAACTTTTACAGCTCAGTTTTCTTCGCCACAACCATTCTGACAACGATAGGTGAGGTCATAAGTATAGGACGCCGATGATCTATTAATATGATAACCTGGAAGATTGATAAGCCTATCTGTAGTATGTGTAATGTCAGTGTATTGTAAGTTATTGTTGAACAACCCCTTGAAATCAAACTACTGTAATTATATACCACCGCTTTGCACCCATCGCTCTGTACTCTCATTCCTTTTGTATATATATTACTCAATCAATTTTGGCCAATTAATTGCATATGTCTACTCGTTTAAACAAAATGGTTTTACTTGTGGTAACTATTTTTGTAAGGATCGAACATTATGTGTATGTTCCCTTTTTATTATTTGATTATATGAAACACGAATAATAGCTCATCTGTATAGTCAGTCACCCATGGAGTATCTTTCACCGTTACACTCCCAGTGAGAGTATACTGATGAATGTCTGGGTTAAGGTCAGAGTGTCATCTAATGAGGGTCAATGGATAACAGTGATGAAACCCGATAAGAAGCTAATGAGAACCGAGACGGGCCGTGGGCACTGGTCGAAGACTGGTGTCCCCTTTCGATTGCTTTGCATTGCACTTTGCTTGACTGGTGTGTGTTTGCGTTGGAATGTTGGATATGACTGTGCGGTTGTTTG
>JBAMJV010009768.1:0-50663 GCA_037951105.1 Echinarachnius parma
GCAGGCGATCGCCCCTTCTCTTTAGTATTTTTGTTTGTTCCCCCTTCTTTCTCTTCTTCCTTTGTTGAAATGATGTAATGCTATTATGCATACCCAGCACCGGCCGTGAGTCTGTTCGAGAGCGCAGTGCATTGGAGCGGCGAGCATTGTTTGCGAACAATTGCTCGCCCCCCAATGCATTGTGCTTTCCGAACGGATTTACGCCGGTGATACCCAGTATATGTTTAATCGAAACTTGAATCGCTCAATCTCATTCGTCATTATGTATTATGTAACGTTCTTACGTAGTTTGCGGGTGGTGGTCGGGCTCGGCGCATGTGCGCCATGACTTTGTAAAGATGGATGTCATGTTCTCGTTTCATGCTCCGAATATTTGTATTATGTATACACCAGTAGCTAAGCTAAATTATTTACACTCATGCACTCGCACTTGCACGTGCACACGCACACATGTATACAAATTTCGTTCTCCGGTCATTTTGATTTTCCCTTGATTAATGGAGACGATGGCTGTAAACTTCCCTCGCCCCAAATTATATTGATAATATTACTTTGATAATTCTTTAAATGAAAGTCAATTTACACACCATTAGGAATTTAATGATAGATTTACGATACTCCTGATAATATTTCTTTATTACATATTAATTCAAGAAGTTTGAATTGAAATTTTGAATATTTGAAATCTCCTTTATAGCTTAAAATTTAATTTCTCTGTTATAGGTATAAGGGAGACTTGGTTACACAATACTCCCCACGAATTGTTTAATATACCCAATTATACATTAATAAGGGCTGACCGTCATGGAAGGAGGGGTGGCGGGGTTAGCGTTTTATATAGCTGATAATTAAAATTTAAAATTCGTTATGATATTAAATTTGAGCAGGCAGAAGTATTGTTTATTGAAATTGATAAGACAAATTGAAGAATGTTATTATTGGTTTGATTTATAGACCCCCCAATAGTAATTTTGAATTGTTTTTTTGAACATTGTGAAACGTCTTATATAAATTAGCTGAAGAAAATAAACCATGTTTATTTCTTGGCGATTTTAATATAAACTTTCTTTCTTTACCTCGTAGTAATATTAATTCCGATAGACTCACTCAGTTGATGTATTCAGACGGTTTTTTGTTCATTTATAAATAAGCCCACTAGGATAAACGTACACTCATCAACACTTATTGATAAATTTTTTCTAACGTATCTATAGATAAAGTAACTGGAGGAATACTATGTTCTGAGGTTTCCGACCATTTGCCAGTATTTGTTGTATGCAAGCATGAAATAATCTGTTCGTAAAGCACCCACTAATGTTATGTATCGTAAAGAAACCTCTCATAATATGAACTTCTTAAACAGAATTTAGCCGTAGAGGATTGGGTAGAGGGTTTATAATGTAAACGATGTAGAATATTGCGGTACACAAATTTTAAGAATAAAGTTACAAAGTTATTATGGAGAGGAATAGTTCGCTTTAGTTAAAAATAAACGTAAAATAATAAGCCTAATAACGCTTGGATAACAAAAGGTATACTCAAGTAATACGTACACGGAATCGCGGTGTATAAACTACACGATAAAAAAACCCACGAGATGACGATAATACTAAAAACTTATCAAAAAATATCGTAATAAATTAACGAAATTAATTCGATTATCACGTAAGGTTACACTTTTTAAATAAATTGATGCAAGTATAGTTCCAATACTTATGCTACTTGGAAGGTCATTAAAGAAGTAATGGGGACAAATAAGGATTCTTTACCCAAAGACGATCTTTCACTATAAACGATAATATAATTGAAGATTCGAATAATTATGCTCACTGTTTTAATTCAGTTTTTAACTAGATTGGCCCCCAACTTGCAAATAAAATTGATAGTGCCTATAAATATACATTATACAGACTTTCTTTCTAACGGATCGGAAAAGTCGCTTTTTTTAATGTCCCACTAACTCTATGAAATTATTATATTACTAAATTATTGAGTATGTCTAAATCTCAGAGGTTTGTGATAGAATTGTACATCACTTTTAAAACAAATTTTACACGGGTATTGCTGATCCACGATACTTAGTAGTTTTGAATCAATCTGTACAACAGGGTGTTTTTCCGGATTTATTTAATAATAGCACAAGGTAAATCCCATTTTAAAGAAAGGTGATTCGCATGAAATTAGGTAATTAGCGTCCTATGGTCTTTGCTTCCTAGTATATCAAAAGATTTTTAGAGAAAATTGTTTATAATTGGTTATTTGATTTTTTAAATACTCACAACATATTGAATTCAAATCAATATGGCTTCAGAAAAAATCATTCCACTGACCAAGCTTTAATACAAAGTTATGATAAAATTACTACGCTATGGCGAACAAAGAACATGGTAATAGGCAGTATTTTTAGACCTTAGTAAGAGCGTTCGATACACTTGATCATAATATTTTACTTTATAAATTGTCGTTGTATGGTGATTCGTGGTCAAGCCCTTTCATGGTTTAAAGATTATTTAATAAAAAGAAAACATACGTTACATTCAATGGCCTTGATTCGGATTTTACTCTCTGTTAATTGTGGCGTACCTCAAGGCTCAATTTTAGGACCACTTTTATTTCTTTTATATGTTAATGGATTTTATCTAATACATCTTCCCTATTGTCGTTTGTTCTTTTTGCCGATGACACAAATATTTTTGGCTTCTCATAAAAAATTAGAATCTTTGGTAAATGTTTTAAATAATGAAATTGTTTAAAGTCTCTAATTGGTTAAATGTAAAGTAAACTCTCTTTAAATATTAACAAAACTAAATGTATGCACTTTAAACATTATAATTCTCATTTAAAGGATACTGCCCCGATTATTATTGATATTGATATTTACAAATTGAACAAATAAAGACAGTTAAGGTTGGAGGTGTTGAATTGATCCCAATTAACCAGTGGAAGATCACCATTGCATCACTGTAATTATGTCCATTTTCGAGAGTGATAGGACATCGACGCAGGTTAAAGATTTAGGTTAGTGCCGACATAGGCCTTGGATTTTTATTGTAACATCACTGATAATCCATATTAGCACAGGTGATAGTGGGTTGTGGGGGGCCAATTGGGGCAACAAAGAGAGCCTGTCCCCTATTCTGTATTTTACAAAAACGAGCTTGGGCGTATTGTCAGAATCAGACGTTCCTTGCCCATGACAGACCCTTATTTTTACAGTTATGAAACGTTTAAAAATACTGACGTGCATATTCTCCAAGTTGCAGTAGTTATGTTTAGAGTTACATAAATAACAACATCCAATCTCATTCAATAGAGGATTTTTGTAATATTAAGATAATTCATTCTTATCCAACTCGGTATTTCGGGAATTTCCACTTGATTATCCCAAGTTATTAATTGACACATGAATCGTTTAGACATCACGGTCCCCCGATTTATGGAATAATTTACCGAATATAATTAAATCATGCCTGACCCTCTATTCATTTAAAGCAACATTAAATCGTCACCTTGTATCACTATACAGAGTCGTAACTCACTAAACATTGTCTCTTATATATAAATGTAAACATATTTATTTTATTTTTTAGTTAAACCCCAAAACTTATTATAAGCCGGAATTCTATTTGATTGAACTTCCACTTGCACATGCACTTGCACATGCACTTGCACTGCACCCAGCTGATCAAAGTCATGCATATATACCACACAAAAGCATTAGTTGTGTGTCGTTGATTGTCCCTATGAGGCCGCCATCGATTTCATGCTTACAGCTCATGAGTGGCGGTCTCCTGCGTTTATGTGCTTATTTTACTTAAATTGATAATTATTTGTTGTACTTTTTCTTATGTATAATTATCACTTGTAAATTATATTGTTCATATTTGAAATACATTTTGTACAATTATGATTATGTATTGTTTTTGAAAAAATGCAGAAATAAAACAAACAAACAAACAAACAAACAAACAAACAAACCCTAACCGCTAGTATAGCGCCACCAACGAGAGTAAGCGTCGACAGCAGTAACCAGGGGTGTTGCATTAAAAGAGTTGCGATTAATCAAAGAATTAATTCGCTTAATCGCAAGTCCAAACATTCGCCTATTCGCAATTCTGATGGGATGAAATGGGCGTGTTTCTGACAATTTAAATAATACACACACACTAATTCGGTATATTAATAATGATAACACAGTCAATAATCTTGACTACGAAGATGGTCGACATGACGTACCGCCCCCTTCTTATGACAAGAACACATTTCGATGCATCTGGGTATACGTGCCTTCGCAGTTCTTACATCGCATGCATGCTGGTTAGATTACCTAGTACGCTCGAATCGCCGAACTCGTAGCAGACGGATTTTTTGTGTATAATGTCAATAGACCCTTTATTTCCTGGCATGACACCCGAAACTAAATAAAGATATTTATTCATGAATATGACTTTTATGACACTTCCAGTGCTAATTAATATGCAAAGAGAACAACACTTGTCTAACATGTCCAGCAAATACGATCGTTTCTGTCACATTGTTATGCAACAAACTGAATTTTGATTAACATATTTCGAAACTCGAATGAGATGAGATAATTGGCTAATAAAGGCCCAGTCACACCGGACGCGAATGCAGTACGAATGCGATACGAATGGGTGCGAATGTAGAAATCGTGAGCATTCTTCATAATTCGTACTGGGTTCTTGTTGGAGTCTCGATAATTCGGGGCAATTTTCCTCTATTCACGGGAGGGCCACACGACAGTTTTGAACTGTTCAAAACATTCGCGGTCAACTCACGATTGAATTGTGATCGCACTGCATTCTTACTTCGTTCGTACTGGTTCGTACTGGCGCGTACTGGTGCGTACTAAAACCCCTTCTTAATTGGGAAAAATAAACGTCACCTCGATGTTACACGAGCGACGTGTGGATGAGAAACAGTAGGGGGTCATGTCGTACAACACGCGGTGAGCCTTTGGACCGATTCTTAATCTAGCGTCTGCAAAATCCTCACTCGGGTAGGTTACCATAACAACCGCACCTCCCTCATCACGCGAAGAGCTGGGGCGACACGGAGTATCGGCGCGCGCTGTGTTTTTTGTTCACGGTCAGGACGTCTTCTACCCGGGTAACGTTCCGCACGCGTCTTAATAGAAGGTTTATCAAGATATCATCCGGACGATATCAGGACGTTACCGCGCTATCACCCTGACCCGACTAGGGTGAATCTCACCCCGATGTCGTCCGGATGTCGTCCTGATGTTAACCCGATTGGAGCTTCTTAATAGAAACGGTGTAGGATCTCATCCGGACAACATCAGGACGTCACCGCGACTATTTTTCTTGATTAAGAAGGGGTTTAAGTGTGTACTGGTGTGTACTGGCATTCTTCCCCTATCGTAGCGATTCGTGGTGGTGGCTGTCTCCTATCGTTCTCGCTAAGTGTCCGAATTCGGATACTATGCACGATCGAAGTATCCGAATTCGGATACTTTTGACTAAAATCAACAAGAGTTCGGGAATCTTCTTAAATCTATTTTGCACTTGTGTTTGACTATCCGGGAGGATGTGGACCTTTCGAGAGATGTGGCAGAAATTATAAATTGGGCGTGAGAAGCTACAATATTTATATTATATGACAATCAAAATGGATATACATCATAATTTCGGATATGTCTGTACGGGATTCTAAGGATATCGTCTGTATTTGTTTCACTTTCGTGTCGCAATTGTGGTGGTTTGTGGGCATTCCTACTGCATTCTTACTGCAATCGTAGTGAGATCGTGTGGGTTCGTACGATTTCATCGTAATTCTTGATGGAAGCGTACCGCGTTCTTACTGCATTCTTGTGGCATTCGTAACGATGCGTACAATATGCGTAGAACATGCGTAGGGAACTCGCTCTATGGTCGGTACTTTGTGTACCACTTCGAGTTTTCCGTCCGGTCAGTTCGTACCGCATTCGTGTCCTATTCGCGCCCGGTGTGCCTGGGCTTATAGAAAAAACATTGTAAACAATTTGTAACTGACCAAAAAACACCGTATAGAAAGAGAATTAGATAATAAATAACCAAAGTATTTATCCTCTCTTGATTGATAATGACAGTGGTGTAGCGTGGTTCGACTGATGATGGTGGGGTTCGGGCACGCGAATCATTGGAGGCACACACTATGTATTTCTTTATTTTGCAAAAGATGTTTTCGTTTTGTTTGCTGTATTAAGGGGCACGTACTCTTCATGCCCCAGCGGTACGCCACTATAGTCTTGCGTGTCACTGAGGTTTACTTTTATTGTTTTTCTGAAATGAAAGGTTGTTTCGAAATTATGTTAAACTCTTTCTCAAGGAGCTATTAGAACCAACACGTAGTAAGTCATCACACGTTTGAAAAGTAGTTTGATCTATTGTACACGTACACTAGAGTATTTGTGTAACATCAATCCCTTTTCACATTCATTAACAATTACAAGATGTTTCAAGTTGGCAGAAAAATGGAATTTGCAGTTTTTAATACCATCCTGTATCTACTGGTTCAGAACTATGTGCAAGGTTCTGTCAATATTTCGGTGAAAGTTGGATGCCAAGTGTCTCTGACGTGTCTTCTTCGAGACGCTAATATTGACATAAGCAGCTAGACCATCACGACTATAGACGATGGATTCGAAACACAAGTTGCACGCTGCAAACGTAACACTCCATCAGGTTCCATGTCCAATGAACAATGTGAAATAAATCCTGTATATGATCAGACTGACACATACTATGCTTCTGCGAATACTAGTATATCTGTATTAGTAATCAATGTTGATGATGAGACACAAGGGGGTTTACTTAAATGTAAATCTGGAAACGATGTATTGGAAACTTACAACTTGATTCCCATCGATCCAAGAAATATTCATCCACCCATATGCAATGTTGCCTCTATGATAGAATCAGCAATGTTCGACCTAAACCATGTTGAACTTCAGTGTGAATCAGAAGTTGTTGAGGACATCCAGTCACGACTGGAGATTAATGTGTGTGGAAACAACGGTTCAACAGTAGCTTCATCAACAGCGAAGGATGTTGACTCTCGTACTCTAAACATTTGTCACGCTTCTTGCCAGTTGTCATTTCACAACTGCCATGAAACTCAGATCTGTTCTTTCCCAACCCTGGTCGACATTCGTATTGCTCAGAGACAGAAGCAGATCGTGGTCGAATGCCTCGTTGGATCATTCCGGAGCGTTGAAACACATATTGGTTGGAGGCTCCTTGACCCACGTACTGGCGAGGTTGAGATCAAGAACCGATCGTGGATCCGAGATGGTGGGAGGTCGTTGTTGCTGGAAGACATTGGCAATGATGACATCGGTAGGGTGGTCGAGTGTCGAGTTTATCCGTCTAGCAACAGTATGTCGAGTGTAAAGTCAATCGGTTTTGCAGAAATCAATGGATCTCTCAATTACAGTACGACTGATACACCTAGCTCCTCCGACATGCCCGAGTCACGAATAACTTCTGATGACAATGCTCGTGAAGACAGGCATCCGTACATAGTTGGAATCATTGTCACGAGTCTTTGTTTCGCGATAGCTATGTACTTCATGCTTACTTGGGTATGCATCTGTCAACGACTCACCCTCGCCAATAAACATGGATGACACTAGTGTGAAATCAAACAATAGTCAAACTATTTCCTTGGAAAATATGGCTTCAGATGCAAACGAAAGTGATCGCAATGAGCAAAAGGGTAATACCAGCGGACCAATCTGGGGAGCAAACATCATTTGCATTTCACAAGGAGGAGGAGCTGATGGTGATGTTCAAGCTTCCCAAGCAACAACGTCAAACGATGATCTAATACTGCAAGCATTGGAGCCCAAAGCTGACCAACCTGAAGACACCATCTACTTCTGCCTCGAAAACTCGTCTCCTGAGTCTTGTCGATCTCAAACGATAGCACCAGAGACACCGAATGAACATGACTACCATGGGTCTTCGCCTCCCGGGTTACACCAAGCTTATATGACTACCGAAGAGGAGGAGAGTGGAAGCAAGGACAAGGGGAATACAGACGACTCTAACATCTATGCAGATATTGACGAAACATGCAAGAAGTCGCGACGATCTCAGATGATCGCAAGGGTGACAATGCAAACGATGACAGAAAGCCAGAACGGTAACGTTGCCATGTGTCTACTTCTCCCGAAGCATTTGTCCATGAGTCCATGAATGCAGGCGAGGGAAATGATGACAAGGGTTATGTAGCGAATGCTGATATCTACGCAGAAATCAACTAAGACCCAGTCCTATTAGTTTAGCGCTGATGGAAAGTTGTTTCTTTTGTCTACTTAAATAATGTTTTATTCGAAATCTTCTCAATATTGGTTATATATAAATATACGGTTCGATTAGTATAATATAATTAATTGGTAATGTGTTTGATAAATACTTGTCCATAATGTTGTGTTTATTAGTGTCAATTAAATGTTGAAGAAACAATAAATAAATACTGAACATACTATTCGGTACAATCAGCATTGATTTAATGATAGTAATAATATAAATGATGGGAAGCAGCAATATGATTCCCTGTGCTATACTAGCACAAGTTGTATAATTAACATGATTAAAGGACAATGAAATCCGGACAAATTGTTGTATGCACTATAAGACACTAAATATGATGAATAGTCCCTGAAAATTTGAGCACAATCGGTCAAGAAATAAGAAAACTATAGCTCTTTGAAAAGAGCCATTTATTTATATGAGTGATTCGAATTGGCAACGCACTCTGGCAAAGTTGTGGACTACTCCCCATACGTTTATGTACACACAATTTCAATTTTGTTCAATTTTCTCAAAATATATGTTTATCCTTCGTTTGAGTTCAACATATGTTTTGTAGAATACATTTATACACAACATTTTGTGAGTTTGGGGAATTGAAAAGTGTGACTATGAAGAAAACTGTAAGAAATTGGAAAACTTGTGTACAAAACAAATATGGGGAGTAGTCCACAAACTTATCAGAGTGCGTTGCCAATTTGAGTTCCCCATAGGAATAAATGGGCATCTTCAAAGAGCCATACTTTTCTTGTTTATGTTTCTATGTTTATGCTCTAACTTTCAGAGATTATTACTCCTAATCTCTTCAAGTCTATGAAAGCAACAGCTTCAGAGAGGCACAAACGAACCACAAGATTTGCAAGAGTTTGGAAGGTTCCGACAGATACTTAATCAATATAACTACCACTTGTAATTACTTTAAGTATGTGATAAAAAAAAAAATGTATATCAACTGTGTATAACTTGTATTATTTGTATTAGATTAAGCATTGCTACATTGTGCTAGATCACATCTCTCTCAGTCATTCTCCCACTTTCTGTCTCAAAGCATCTTTCTCCATCTGTATATAAATTAGTTATCTCTCTCCATTCCTCCTCCTCTCCCTCTCTTTGTACCCATCTTTCGTCCCGCTATTCTTCTCTATTTTTCTCGCAATGTTCACATTCTTGGTCAGGTCTTAGTGATCTTTGTAAAAATACTTCTAGTTTGTATTTTTGTTTTACTAGTTGTTGCTAGCGAAAATTTGTATTAACCAAGTTTGTAAAACTAAGATTTTGACAAAATATACAAAAAGCTGCTTCGCTTCGGTGATCCCTCGCATATATCCCCAAGTTGATTTGTATCCTTCGGGTTTATGTCAGGTTCATAATAGTTTCAGAGACGAACACCGTCTAGGGTTTTCTATAGCTCAGTCGGAAAAGCACCAGTCTAGCAATCTGGAGGTCTCGGGTTCGAATCCCGTTGGAATCTTATTTTCTTTGCCTTCTTTTAATCACATTATATATTGTGGTTACACATGTAAACTTTGTTTTTAACAATTATATACATTTTGTAGAAAACAAAAGTGAAACTATAATGTAATTGCACTGATGCTATTATAGGAAAATAAAAACTCATAGAGAATATTAATCAAATAATGACTAGATTAAATGCAATTATGTACTAAAATGTTTAGTAATTATTTTAATAATTAACGAATTTTAAGAAATACGCATTATGTCCTCTAAGTACACATCTAAGTAGTCACGCGATATCATGGTTCTCCATGTTTCAATTGATTATGTATGTAATGTATATGTGCATTATGTATTTTTTGTACTTGTTTTCAATTGTTTGATTGTTTTAACGTGAACGAATTTGTAGCCATTTGGCTGTCATGTGTGTACTTTGTATACAATATAACTCCGCAAAGCACAAACTGGACACTTTTTACGACAAAATATTTTATATCTATACGATATGTTATTATCAATTTAATGACAAAAAATGACCTTTGTGAATATTGGTATTAAATCTAGTTGAAATCAATTTGTCCGTATTGTTGAATTTGTTCGTAACAAAAAGTCTTAACAATGGCAAAAGTTACATATCCACAACCCTCTTCAAAGTGACATGTTTATTATCATTTGGTTCGACTATTTTGATGCTATTTTTAAAACAGACCTTGCCATTGTTAATTGACCATGACAGGTCATACATGAACGATTACATCTTTAATTTATACCCTGCGTGTAGAAGACTAAATTTCCTTTTATTTGATATACAATAATGAACATTTCATTGCATATAAATACGTATGACACTTCGAAACTTAAACTTAAACAAGTGTCATATTTCTTGTTTTGCTTATACTTTTACTCTCATGAGCTGTAACACAATATCTTTTCTACTAAGAATTTACTTATAATATTCATCATCGCGGTGTTATTGTTGATTTTATCATAATAATATCCAGTTAATAAAACACTTAAAGTGATCCAGGTAAAGTGTCTAACTCCACGAAAAATACTTGGAGCTTCCTCGTTTCTCTTCTGCCGTGTTATGGTAAGAGAAGAATAAAATAGGGTTAGATTTGTTCATATGTCCCTCTAGTATGAAGATAATTATCATTGAAAATCATTATTTGAAAAGCGTTGCCAAAAGGTACAATTGCATTAGCTGAACACGTCCGGCCAGCGTGCGTGGGAAACATTCCCGACCCTACTGAACTTTGAGCCGAGCGCTCGCAAATTCCATGAATTCTGTACCTCGTCTGTAAACATACACGGGTGCGGATATCGTCAACGGATGATTATTACTGAGACAAATGTACGGCAGGCCATCAGTATTCGGTGATAAAATATGAACTCAATCGTTTTTTTCACTAGGTAAACATTGTTCGTTATCTTTCAAACTTTCACAAATCTTTCACTTGTATTTTACAATGATATTGATATAGGATTGAAGTCTCAAATGTCATTTTGTGCAATATCTGACACTTTACCTGCATCACTTTAATGTAACTAACGTAATGTCAACATATAACCATGTATGTCGGAATTGTTTTACTATCAAATTGAAAATGCAGTAGACAATGTGCTGCACTTCAAAAACGAGAGCAGTTCAATGTATGCTATTTCCCGCCATAACTAAAATTACTCACTTTTAGATTTTAAGGTAAACTTACACTGAAAGGGATAGTTGAGTTTTGGTATAGAGGTCGCTACACAAAATAATTTGTTGGTGAGATAATGAAAAACAGTAGTCATACTAGTCTCGCTGTGACGTAATAAGTGTGAGAAAATGCTGATTAATGAGGGTATTGTTTTTCCGGTGACGATGCACCTTATCTGATAAAGCGTTACGTAACAGGATATCTGTAAATGTGAGGGTATTGTTTTTTTCCGGTAGCAACGAATTGCTAAGGGAATTTGCATCGGGGGATTTTCCATTGAACGCGGCAGTTTAGGAGGGCGCGGTCTGAATTGTCAAAAGGTAGTTGGTAGGACATTTGAGGGAACGAATATGAACGAATAATATGATGAGAAAGAATGTAGATGAATGAAGAGAACGGGTATGAATAAAACGAATAAGGATTTGAGATTGAAATAATATGAACATGAAGAATGAAATATATGATTGTAGTGTGAGGAAGAATGAGTTGTTGGGGTGGAATGACAATCGAATGAATCAATACACTAAACGCAAACAGGTAAGGAACGACTATGTGTGAATGATAACGAATAAGTTAGAAACAGTGTGAACGCGTACAAAATGAAAGACAATATACGAGTGAGGGGTGTGGAGGGGTGGGACGAGTGGGAGAGATTGGATATTAGCGAAACGTGGGGTATAGGTTTGAGTGTAGGTGTGCCAGGAAGTAAGTAGCAAAGGAAAAAGTTGAGGGTTTGCACGGATGCGTCGAACATGTATACCAGGAAGTTAATGGTAGTTAATCAAAATCAGACAGGAAAAGGATTGCCCGTACTTTGACGGTACAAATCTAAAATGAACAGGAAGGAGATAGTGATATTGATGGATAGGTAATGAAAACGATCTACAAAATGACGTGGCGAAATTGATGGGTAGACAAAGGAAGAAATAAAAAGCAACTAAGAAACGTAACGAATACATGACTGTATAGAGCTTGTTTGCAAAAGGGGTTAGGTCCACTTTAGACCATTCCGAGAAAATCAAGTTTTTTTATTTCTCCCATATTGCAATATGTTTATGCAAAACAAATTTGTCCTGATATACTACCCTACCATGTGAATGTAAAACTGAGTATGAAATAAATCAGCCTGTCTTCATATTTTGTTTATAATGTTTCCAAAAATTGAACTTTGCGTATGTCTGACGTTGGTCTAGCGCGCTCTGCGCGTGTCTGGCGTCCTTCCGGCGTGTACGATCGTGCGTCGAGCTCGACGCACATTTTTGTGCATGCTCAAAAAATCCCGACGCACACAGGTGAGTTCGACGCATGACGGCGAATGCATAGCGTTGGTCTAGCGCGCTCGACGCATGAGTAACGAATGACGACGCACACCTAGCGAACGACGACGCACTGGCCAAAATTGCAAATTTTCAATGCGCTGGCCGTGCGTCCCCCGTGCGTCGCCTATGTGTGACCACCCCATTAAGCTTGCGTTCATGCGGTCTGAATTACGCAGACTGCTATGTGTGCGGTGAATTGCAATGTATGCAGAGCGAACGAATTGCACGGGAATCTATTGTTTACAAACGTGCGCGTGAATAGCATTGGCGCACTCGCAAATGGTTGGCCCGTATGGAACCAGGAAATAGCAGTGGTTCCGTAAGTGGTGGAAATTAATTGCTTTGTTTATGAATTACAGAACCCTTTGCAAAATGTTGGGTATCTATTTGATATCACAAAACGGTACCAAAACATATAATAATGTATTGTTCTTTGCCCGGTGGTCCCCTTTAACCCTAAAAAGACTGGGGGGCTGATTTAGCTCCCCCCCCCCTTCCGCTATTTTCGCGATTACTTCGCAACGCTTACATTTATTACAATGCCATTTCAGGACCTTGTTCCTTAGAGACTCGCGCAACTTTTGGTACCAAATTTGCGCACACCGGATCAATGATCTCGGAGTTATGTAACATTTTGCGATCGCATGTCACTGAAAATTAAATTATTTTTTTGTATTTCTTCCATAAATAACATACAGAGTTTTTAGATGCACCTTTTATATTGCAGTTTTATGCCCATCTTTGCACATGTACTGTTAGTATTCCCATTTGGCAAGGTTAATAAAACCTATTGCATTCTAATTTGCATAAAACAATAAAATATATAAAGAATGATACAAAGAAAAACATAGAAAACGGTAAAACTAAATCAATTTTCATGATTTTCCTGTTGTTTTATCAGGGATTGTGTAAATTTATATATTCTTAGCATGTATATTGTACCAGGAACATAGTTTGTTTCATAAGAATCCCCATATATGAAGAAAAACAATAACGAATAAATTAATTATTATGTATTCATAATTATTTCAGCCGTTTCTAAACCGATTTTGATAAAATAAAGTATATTATGTCATTAAAATTGTATGCTCTTTCAAATTATTTCGTGTAGCGTATTTTATACCAAAACTGAACTATCCCTTAAATTGCTGACTTTTAGATAAAAGGATTAAAGAAATGCAATATTAGTGGCACTTTTAGGGGGAAAATTTATTGGGGAATATATGTCCCTAACTCGTCAAATATGATATTAGAATAATTATTGCATTACACCGCATTCGTGTCCTATTCGCGCCCGGTGTGATTGGGCATTAAAGGCCCGGTCACATCGGTCACGAATATCGATGGAAGCGTACCGCGCTCTTAAGGCCTGGTCACACAGGACACGACTAGACCCACGAATGCAGTAGGCATTGGTACAAATCTATGGGAAGCCGTTTTTAACATGTATTCCTATTTCTTGATATCAAGAAATACTTTTCTGTTGTTAAGCATTGGTAATTCTTGATATCAAGAAATGCATTTTTGATATCAATAATTCAATTCTTGATATCAAGAAATAGTAATAAATGTTAAAACGGCTTGCCATAGATTCGTACCAATGCGTACTGCATTCGTTGGTCTAGTCGTGTCCTGTGTGACCAGGCCTTTACTGCATTATTGTGGCATTCGTAACAATGCGTACAATATGCGTATAACATGCGTAGGGAACTAGCTCTATGGTCGGTACTTTGTGTACCACTTCTAATTTTCTGTCCGGTCAGTTCGTACTGCATTCGTACTGCATTTGTGGGTCTAGTCGTGTCCGGTGGGACCGGGCCTTGAACAATTTGTAACTGACCAAAAAACACACGTATGGTAGGCTTGTTAAAGGGACTTAGTAACATTGTCCAAATCCTCAAAATACAATTGGAATTCTGGCGGTTTCCTCATACCTTGTTGTATTCGTATTAACAATAAAAGCATGGGACAGGTTTCGGTTTTTCACATTTCCCTTTCGTTAAAAAGATATTTACGATTGAAGTGTTCAGATGTCAAATTATCCAATGGATCGCGAAAACTGTGTACAAAGTGTGTGTTTGCATGAGTTTGCATTTTTGCTCATTACTTGGCCATTTAACTTCCATTTGACTTGAAATTTTCACACAATACCCTGTGGATATATCAGATAACAAAATATACATTGAATCAACCATTATCACTTTTTGCACAAGTTACAAGCTCCCTTTAAGGACCAAAAATATGGGCGTTGACTGCATTTTGGAGTACAATTGTTTTTACTTGGCACACATATTCCTTGGATCAAAAGAGAAAAAAAATCATCCAAAGAAACACTCTGTATCTATGCAAATTAGGCTTAATTTCCATAATTCATGCAAATCTATTTATGGGAATGGAATATTCTATGAAAATTGTGTATTTATTGAGATATTTGAAGGAGAACATTTGAAAATAGATGACCTAGGGTATATCAAGGTCAGCGGATCAATCTAGCAGATTAGTTTAACGTTTGACCGCCTAACCCCTTAAATTCAAGCTGGCCACCGGCAGCAATATTAAAAGTTGAACTCCATATCTGTATAATTATGATATGTCTAGTAAAATAATTACTGGGATGTAAAAATCAAGTGTCGACTCATCCTTGGAACAAACTAAGAAGATATGTCAACAGAGACACACACTTCCTATATGAATTAGCCTCATTTGCATAATGTATGTATATGACACAGGAATGTAATTTATTATGATATTGTCGTCTTCATTGAAATACTTGAATTTCAACATTTCTGCGGCGGCCACATAGGATTCGTGAGACAATAATCTGCTGAAAGTATTTGTTTACTTTGACTTACCATAGTCTGTTCATCAATTGCATAAGTTAAAACAACAAGTATTTACATAAACACTACAATTTCATAATATATCACATTCGTGTACCAATGTATACATTATGCAAATTTGTCTAATTAACATCTATACAGTTTGCTTCTGTTGATGATTCTTCTTAGTTTGTTCCAAGGATGGATCCAAAATTGATTCAGACATCCAAACAATTGTTAAAATAGACATATCACACATGTTTGTACCATGAATAGTTCAAAAGTAACTAAGACAAAATATGCAGAATTTAACATTCCTGCCAACGGCCATCTTGGATTGTAGGGACTAGATGGCCATACAAGGTTAAAATAATCTGCTAGATTGATCCACTTGCCTTGATTTACCCTATATCATCTATTTCCAAAGTTATTCTCTCAAGTATTTCAATAAAAACACCATTCTCATGAATAAATTTGCATAAATTATGGAAATTAGGCCTAATTTGCATATATATAATGTGTCTCTGTAGATGAATTTTCTCCTTTTGATTCAAGGAATATGAAAACATGATTTTCATAGAATATCCCATTTTCATGAATAAATTTGCATAAATTATGGAAATTAGGCCTAACTTGCATAGATACAGAGTGTCATTTTTGATGATTTTTGTTTATTTTGATCCAAGGAATATGTGTGCCAAGTAAAACAATCGTACCCCAAAATGCAGTCACGGACCCCTTAACAAGCCTACTAGTATAGAAAGTGAATTAGATACTAAATAACCAAAGTATTATCATCTATTGATTGATAATGACAGTATAGTGTGGTCGGACTGATGAGGGTGGGGGAGGGCCGGGCACGCGAATCATTGGAGGCATGCATTGCTTTATTTTGCAAAGGATGTGTTTCCACTATTAGTGGAGTACCTAGAGGAAAAATCGTGACACTGTGGACAAAATCCTAATTTTTCAGCAAAGCTTCGTCTTGATGTAAGAATTAAGAAAAGTGGTTGCTACAAAAAATCTGATGACGGGATCATGTTCAAAATGGCGGCCATCTTGGATTTCCAGGTAAATACATGGTTTTTCCACCCAAAATAATATAAAGCGTGTATGAATATGTTTTTAACGGTATCTGGCAGTATGTAACATCATACAATACATACCTAAAAATTAAGAACACCGCACTTCCGAAAAGGTGATTTGTATTCAAAATGGCCACCATTATCTTCAAAGTGCCATAATTCTGTTATTATACATCCACAGATGTCATTTTGATGTCTACATCCATTTTTGTGGGTCAAGCAGTTCATTGAGAATAGTGATAGCGAAATTCAGTAATTAGAAGCCACACAAATCCAAGATGGTGTCCAAAATGGCCGCCATTTTCTCAAAGTGCCATAATTTCTGTTATTACACATCACACAGTTGTCATTTTTGTGTCTACCCCCACATTTTGAGGGTCAAGCAGTTTATTGCGAATGGCGATAATGCAATTCAGTAATAAGAAGCTAACAAAATCCAAGATGGCGTCTAAAATGGCCGCCAATTTATCAGCCAGTTCAGAGCAGCATCTGTTGTCTGATGAATCCCCTCAAAACCATCAGGGAAACATTGGAGAGGACAGTCATGTAACCTACCACATGCTACACTATCTGGTCCAGCCTCGATGAAGGTAGTGAGGGCTATAGACTTGATCGGAACAACTCATTTTGGGTCTGAAGTCTGCTTGCTCCTTTGGTAGCACATTCTACTTATGGGCTAAGCCTCGATGGTCGAACTGCTTAACCCTCAACACGTGGGGTAGACACAGAAATTACAACTGTGTGATGTGTAATAACAAAACTATGGCGGCCATTTTGGACACCATCTTGGATTTTTGTGGCTTCTAATTACTGAATTGCGCTATCACTATTCTCAATGAACTGCTTGACCCACAAAATGTGGGGGTAGACATCAAAATTACATCTGTGGGATGTATAATAACATAATTATGGCACTTTGAAGATAATGGCGGCCATTTTGAATAAAAATCAGCTTTTCGGAAGTGCAATGTTCTTAATTTTTAGGTATGTATTTTATGATGTAACATACTGCCATGAACCGTTAAAAACAAATTCATACACGCTTTATATTATTTTGGGCGGGATTAAACCGTGTATTAACTTGGAAATCCAAGATGGCCGCCATTTTTAACATGATCCCGTCATCAGTTTTTTTGTAGCAACCACTTTTCTTAATTCTTACATCAAGACGAAGCTTTGCTGAAAAAATTAGGATTTAGTCCCCCGTGTCACGATTCCTTCATTTTTTGCTCATAAGGTACTCCACTATAATGTTTGTCAATGTTTGTAGGATTGAATATTTAAGGGGCACGTACTCATCATGCCTCAGCGGTCACTATGCCAGTATAGTCTTGCGTGTTACTGATGTTTATTTGTATTGTTTTGCTGAAACTTAAAGCTTGTTTCGATCAGTTTGTTCAAAGAGCTATTATAATCAAGACGCAGTAAGTCATCACGCGTCTCAAAGCCAATGTCAGCAGTTGTTATTACAATATTGTACAAATAGACTAGATTGTACGTGTGTGAAACATCGAACCCATCTCACATTCATTAACAGTGAAAAATAGATCAAGCTTGCAGAAAATGGAATTTGTAGTTTTCAATACCATCCTGTGTCTAATGGTTCAGAACTATGTGCAAGGTTCTGTCAATATTTCGGTGGAAGTTGGATGCCAAGTGTCTCTGACGTGTCGTTTACAAGACGCGAATATTGGCATAAGCTGGACCATCACGATCAAAGGCAATGGATTCGAAACACAAGTTGCAAGATGCAAACGTAACACTCCATCAGGTTCTATGTCCAATAAAACATGTGAAGTCAATGCTGGATATTATCAGGCTGACAACTTCTATGCTTCGGCGAATATTACTACATCTGTATTAGTGATCAATGTTGATGATGAGACACGAGGTGGCATATTAAGATGTACATCTGGAAACAATGTATTGGAATCTTACAACTTGATTCTCATCGATCCAAGAAATATTGAATCACCCAAATGCAATGTTGCCCCAATGATACAATCAGCAATGTTCGACTTAACCCATGTTGAACTTCAGTGTGAATCGGAAGTTCTTGAAAACATCCAGTCCGGACTGGAGATTTATGCGTGTGGAAACAGTAGTTCAGTAGTAACTTCATCAGCAGCGAAGGCCGTTGACTCTCGTACCCTGAAATACTGTTACGCTTCGTGCCAGTTGTCATTTCACAACTGTCATGAGACTCAGAACTGTTCTTTCCCAACCCTGGTCGACATTCGTGTTGCTCAGAGACACAACCAGATCGTGGTCGAATGTATCTTTAAATCATTCCGCAGCGGTAAAACACATATTGGTTGGAGGCTCCTTGACCCACGTATTGGCGAGATTGAGATCAAGAACCGATCATGGATCCGAGATGGTGGGAGGTCGTTGTTGCTGGAAGACATCGGTGATGAAGACATGGGTAGGGTGGTCGAGTGTCGAGTTTATCCGTCTAGCAATAGGATGTCGAGTGTAAAGTCAATCGGTTTTGCAGTAATCAATGGATCTCTCAATTACAATACGACTTATACACATAGCTCCTCCGACATGTCCGAGTCAAGAACAACTTCTGATGACAATGCTCTAGAAGACAGGCATCCGTACATAGCTGGAATCATTGCCACGTGTATTTGTTTCATGATAGCTATGTGTTTCATGCTTACTTGGGTATGCATTTTAAAACAAAGAAAGCTATCTGTCAACGACTCACCCTCGCAAACAAACTTGGATGACACTAATGTGAAACCAAACAATAGTCAAACTATTTCCTTGGAAAATCTGGCCTCAGATGCAAACGAAACCAGCGGACCAATCTCAGGAGCAAACAGCGTTTGCCGTTCACATAGTGGAGGAGATGATGGTGGAGTTCAAGCGTCCCAAGCAACAATGTCAAACGATAATATCATCCTGCAAGCATTGCAGCCCGAGGCTGACCAACCTGAAGACACCATCTACTTCTGCGTCGAAAACTCGTCTCCTGAGTCTTGTCGATCTCAAAAGATAACACCCGAGACACCGAATGAATATGACTACCGTGGGTCTTCGCCTCCCGAGTTACACCAGGCTTATATGACTACCGAAGAGGTGGAGAGTGGAAGCAAGGACAAGGGGTATACAGACGACTCCAACATCTATGCAGATATTGATGAAACATACAAGAAGTCGCGACGATCTCAGATGATCGCGAAGGTGACAATGCCAACGACGACAGAAAGCAATAACGATTGTCATGCGTCTACTTCTCCCGAAGTATTTGGAGATTCCATGAATGCAGGCGAGGGAAAAGATGACAAGGGTTATGGAGCGAATGATGATATCTACGCAGAAATCAACTAAAACCCATCGCACACAACGCCAAATCGACCCGATCCGACTGGTTTTCAGTCAGACCAGAGTTTGTTGATAGAGATGAGTTAGACTAGAGCCGGGCCTGATCAGCTGGGGCCGAATCGGAAAATCGTAGTCGTAAAACAACGCTCACTGAGCCGACCCGTCT
Organism: Echinarachnius parma; assembly: GCA_037951105.1. Classification (NCBI taxonomy): domain Eukaryota; kingdom Metazoa; phylum Echinodermata; class Echinoidea; order Clypeasteroida; family Echinarachniidae; genus Echinarachnius; species Echinarachnius parma. The sequence continues at coordinate 20,214 of JBAMJV010009768.1, forward strand.
GATCCAGTATGCTCTGTGTGCTAAGAATATTGCCTTTCCCAATCGGCAGTCCTATTAGTTAAGTGCCGATTGAAACTTGTTTATTTTGTCGACTTAAATAATGTTTTATTAGAAATCTTCTCAATATTGGTTATATATAAATATACGGTCGTGATTAGTATACTATAATTAATTGGTAAATGTGTTTGATAAAAACTTGTCCATAATGTTATGTTTATTAGTGTCAATTAAATGTTGAAGAAACAATACATATAATTATACTGGACATTATATTCGGTACAATCAGCATTGGTTTAAATAATAGTATTGATATGAATGATGGGAAGCAGCAATATGATTCTCTGTGCTATAATTAACATGATTAAAGGAAAATGAAATCCGGACAAATTGTTGTATGCACTATAAGACACTAAATCGGATGAAAAGTCCCTGAAAATTTGAGCATAATCGGTCAAGAAATTAGAAAAGTATGGCTCTTTGAAAATATCCATATATGTCTATGAGTGACTCAAATTGACAACGCACTCTGGCAAAGTTGTGGACTACTACTCCCCATACGTTTTGTACACAAAATTTCAATTTTGTTCAATTTTCTCAAAAATGTAAGTTTACCCTTCGTTTGAGTTCAACATATGTTTTGTAGAATACATTTATACACAACATTTTGTGAGTTTGGGGAATGGAAAAGTGTGACTATGAAGAAAACTGTAAACAATGGGACAATTTGTGTACAAAACAAATATGGGGAGTAGTCCACAAACAAAGTGCGCTCCTAATTCGAGTTCCCTATATAGGAATAAATGGGCATCTTCAAAGAGCCATAGTTTTCTTGTGTATGGCCCGATTATGCTCTAACTTTCAGAGATTATTCCTCCTAATCTCTTCAAGTCTATGAAAGCAACATTTCGCTTGGGTTTCATTGTCCTTTAACGTGAAATTTCAGAGAGCCTCGATTGAACGACAATATTTGCAAGAGTTTGGAAGGTTCAGACATATACTTGATCAATATAAGTACCACTTGTAAGAACTTGTATGTGATACAAAAAAATATGTCAGTCAACTGTGTATAAACTTGTATTATTTGTATTATATTAAGCAATACTACATTGTACTAGATCACATTTCTCTCAGTCTTTTTCCCACTTTCTGTCTCAAAGCATCTTTCTCCTTCTTTATGTAGTTACCTCTCTCCATTCCTCCTCCTTACACTCTCTTTGTACCCATCTGTCGTCCCGCTATACATTTTCCAACGATCACCTTTCTGTTCGGGCCTTAGTGCTCTTTGTAAAAAAATACTTCTCAGTATGTCATTGTACTTCTTTTTCACTAGTTGTTACTAGTGTAAATTTGTATTAACTAAGTTTGTAAAACAAACATTTTGACAAACTATACATTATAATTAAAATGTACACATGTAAACTTTGTTTTGAACAATGATGTAAATTTTCTTGAAAAAATGAAACTATTATGTAATTCCACTGATGCTGTAATAGAAACATAATAACTTGAAGATAATATTAATCAAATGTAATGAATAGATTCAATGCAATGTATTTAAATGTTCAGTAATTCTTTTAATTAATGCATTTTAAGAAATACGCATTAGGTCCTCTAATTACACTTTTAGGTACTCACTTTTAAATTGTTTATGTATCTAATTTAGTTGTGCATTATAATTATGTATGTTTGAACCTGTTTTTAATTTTGTTTTAATTTTTTTTTTATTTGATCGAATTTTAGCCACTTGGCTGCAAATCTAGTTGAAATCATTCATGCATGATTTGTCACGGTCAATTAACCACTGCAAGGTCTGGTTTCAAAGATAGCACCAATATCAACGAAGGAACATACACTCTACCATATGAGCGTTGATGAGCATTAATGAAATATTTATGACATGGTATCACTTTTCATTTGAAATGTGATCTATTTTATTTTCATCAAAAAACAACGTATCAATTTAGACAAATCTTAACGTTTTAGGTTTTCATTTCACTCAAATTAATTTAACAAATAGGGGAATTCCATTGTAAACATGTTTATCTGTCGAAACCACAGTTTGTGCCCCTTTTCAGCATGGAACTTGGAATTAATCCTTCTCAAGAACTATAAAGTAATCCAAAGATCTTAAAAACCGATGTCACCATTGGTCAACCAGTCAGGTGGTCTGATGTCGAATATCATGGTAAGTCTGGTTCAAAATTGCAGGGGACACATGAAACAGACAAGCGTTATGCCTCAAAGATAGACCAGTATGTTATATTACGAATATTACGAATGTGGGTCTCTAATCTTTCAAAGGCCGTGCACATGAATACCTTCTCTCTAATTAGATTATATTTATGATTTTATTTTAATTAATCTTTATAATTCTTTATTAAATATTCATCTTGTTTGAGCTGCTGTGAACCAAATGATCGGCCCTTAAGAGCTCTTAAGATGCTCTTGAGGGCTATAATTGTTCACTTATGGACTTTATATTTTGTTTTTAAATTTAAAAAAATGTCGATGTTCTCATAACCAGGCCCTATTTTATTGGAAAGTTAGTATTTTCAGAGTTTGTTCGTAACAAAAAGTCTTAACAATTGCAAAAGTTACTTACCCCAAGTCACTCGTCAAAGTGACATGCTTATTATCATTTCGTTCGAATAGTGTGATCCACTTTAGTGTTGCTATTTTTTAAAACAGCCCTTGCTATTGTTATTGACAATGACAGGTCATGCAAGAAAGAGTACATCTTTAATTTCTAGGCCTGCCTATAGTATGATTACATTTCCTGTAATTTGATATACGATAATGTACATTTAATCGCATATAAATATGACATTTCGAAACTAAAACTTGAACAAGTGTCATATTTCTTGTTTTGCTTAGTATACTTTTACTCTCAGAAGCTGTAACATACTAGTTTTTACTAAGAATGTATCAATAATATTCATCATCGCGATGGTATTGTTGATTTTATCATACAAATATCAAGTTAATTAAACACGTAATGCAACTAATGTAATGTCAACATACATGTTAGGCGAAATTCTTTTACTATCGAATTCAAAATGAGGTAGAAAATATGCTTCACATTAAAACGAGAGCAGTTAAATGTATGCTGTTTCTCGCTATCACCAAATAATTACTCACGTTTAAATGTTTAGGCAAACTTCCACTTAAAGGGATAGTTGAGTTTTGGTATAGAGGGCGTTACACAAAATAATTTTGTTGTGAGATAATGAAAAGCTGAGTGTCAAATTTGAAAGAGCATACAATTTTAATGACAGAATAAACTTTATTTGATCAAAATCGGTACAGAAACGGCTGAAATATCATTTGAACCAGCCGTTAAAGTGTACATTCATTAAAATGCACATCATTAGTTGAATCATACCTCTACAGAGAGCTACGATCATACATAGTATGAATATAATACTTTCCATGCACTCAATAATCATAGAAAATGAAAATGGGCAATATATTGAACCCCGATTCAACACCCGAATCGATCGACTTGGCGGTGACCGTAAAGTGTCTTTCCGGTAACGTCACCAGAGGGACATCGAGGGGAACCTGCTTTTATGCAGTGCGTGTTATACCGCAGGCTTCGATATTTTCCAAACTATTTTCTGATCATTTTTAGATTTAAACTTATTGTATTAAAGGTTCAATAACTAATACTCATTGTTAAGTTATTATTTTGTTGCTGTCAGTGTCTAATTTGGTAAAAATGGGTACATCAATCACCTAGTCTGACGAAGGAAAGTAGCTGTGCGCTAGTTGTGATTACTCATTAACATCAGTACGTGTATAAACTATAAACCAATACTAAATACTACAAGAACTTATCTATAAACTTAATTATAAACTCATAATTTCTTATCTTGTAGAATTTAGGAGTGGCTTATGGTTTTAAAGACATAATGATGTTAATGAGTAATATCGGCGTATGTTGTGCTGTACACTGTTATTGATTTGGTTTAGTTATTTGTCAATTACAGCTTTTTATCTTGGAGTTTGGGACTTTGAATAAATGGTTTCTTTCATCTATTCTGAATTATATGAATATATTAATTTTGGAGTTGTATCTTGTATATTGTTGACCTCCTCATGGGTCGGGTGGAAGATGTGAGGCAGTTAAAATAAAAAGCAATTGGACTGTAGAGACTTGGGAGTTCTTCAAGTTACCAATACCAATTTTTCGAACTGAAGTTATAGCTGTCTTCGAGCATGCTGTCAGTTTGTAATGTAATGGTGCAGGTTTTGGTAACTAAAATTCAGTTTGAGCAAAGCTGTTCTCTCTTTACCAAAACTCAACTATACATTTAAGGCTCGAGCCGTCAAACGAAACACAACACGACACGACACGACAAAACGACATCCCGCACGACACAAAATAATCGATTCAGTGCAATCAGTAAACCGGTCACACCAAATAAGAACCAAATAAAAAAAAACCTGGATAACGGCTGCTATTTTAAAGTCAATCAAAAAGAAACATATATTATACAAGTCAGTTATTTTGTCAGGTTATGATAAGAACATGTACAAAAGTATAAACTATATGACAAGTATTATAAGAAATGCAAAAAGAGGTTACTATGGTGAGTTATTTGATAAGGATACAAAATAATTATAGTAAAACATGGTAAACAAAAGGGGAGGTAATTTGAGTAAAGTTGATATTCTGCGCACTGATTATGTAGTTGAAGAATTAAGGGAATTAATGAAGAATTAACTTTTAATAAAGGTTTTCCTTACCATTCTAACACTTTTGTCATTCAATTGTACAAATTTGTACTTCAATTTTGTCCGGAGAAGCCGATAATGTCCCAATGCTAACTTCAATTTCGTCTATTGTCGACCAATTTCACAAAAATTCCATTTAATTTAGTAATTTCTTACACATTATCGTCCAGTACAATTGAAATTCGTCAGTCACTCACAAGTCAGTCAAATAAAGATCATCCCGATCTTATATAACCAGGATAACCTAAATAAGGAACACGTGTATCCTAGCTTGATTAAATTTGGGAGCGCTTTTTACTCGATCAAATTCATGAGAATCATTATCGGCTTTATAATCACTTAACTCAGAGGACATAATAATAATGAAACACTTTTATATAGCGCATAACACATAAGCACAATTGCATGTCACTATGCGCTTTATTATTACCCTTGGTCATCAGGTACAGGTCAAACCCACACAAGTATCTTGCGCACCATCTCAACTCCCCGGGGAGCATATTAGCCAATGGCAGCCATATTATAGCGCCCAGGCTAATTAACACCCGACCAAGTACCCATTTATACTCCTGGGTAGAGAGGAGAGCAGCATTGTGGATTAAATGCCTTGCTTAAGGGCAAACGGAGTGGGCAGGGTTCTAACTCGGGAACTAATTGAGATCGGAAAGCGCGCGCTCTACCAATCTTGCCACACTACGTCAAACATAATTTCATACCACATACATACACATTGTATCAAACCTTTGTCAGAATGTATGCTGCATATTATGTAACCACAATTATTAGATCACCCTAATCTATACCAATCAAACGTTTGAACCAGGAATACTGCAGTGGGGTATAACAAGTAATCGAGGAGCCAGAAATAACAGCATGTTTCCATGGAATCGTGGGGGGAAATTGATTTGATTTGATTGTCCAAAATAATGGAAATTCGATTTCCACACGGTTACAAAATGTAGACATACAGCAAAGTATTATGTCAGATAAAACAAGCTCTAAATTACGTACCACATTTTCTGTTACCAATATGTTCTAAATTAATCAAGTATGAATTTGTTATGAGGTTCTGCATTTTTGCTGCAAACAAGGATACAGCCTTGCGGCCGCGGCATCTCGAAAAGGCTTATCGAGCATGCGCAGAAGACGTTTCATAGTTTCATAGTAATAATAATAAAAGTAATAATAATGTAATGCTTGAATTATATAGCGCCTCATATGATATAATAATAATCATCTCTATATAATAAGCGCTTTACAATCAAAATTTGTTTGGAAAACTAAATATAATTACAACATGAAAATAGCATTGTTTATTGATTATTATTCTGCAAAAATAAATGAAAACTGACACAAATTGCAGATAATTATTTTGTTTTCCCTTTGGGTGGGTGGGGGGGGGGGGGGGAGGGGGATGTTATACCAATTAAGTTAAGAGATTAATCACCAGGCTACATCACAACTTTGATAGTGCTATTACAAGCAAAATACATATCTATATTTGGTTTGTAAGCGTCAATTTTATTAATACAAACACGAATTAAATGCAGATACGGATCTGCACTAATTTAAACGTCGCGATGATAGTAAATTAATTATCCAGTTGTTATCTTTCCAGACAGTCTAGCAGATCATTCTGCAACAACATGCGATAAAGGGACATTGTCCAAATCCTCAAAACTTACTTGGAACTCATTATGGCTCTCTGTCATATTCACGAGACAGGGTTCGGTTTTTCAAATTTCCTTTTCGTTCAAAAAATATTTATGATTGGATTGTTGCGGGGTACTTTAAGCCGTGTACATCGGAAAGTGCAACAAGTTAGTGGTTAAGTATATACATTGCATTTTTGCTCATTTCTCGGCCCCAAAACAATCTAATTCACGTGAAATTTTCACACATTAAAGTGTGGACATATCAAATCACATCAATACACGTTTATCAACAAAGTTACTAGATCCCTTTAATGGTACTTTTTGCACTAAAGACAATTAAATAATATCGCATCTTCTGAATATTGTATTTCAAAAGGTGGACAGCTGTATCTTCAATACTTTGTTTTAATCATAATTGATAGTACATGTATTTGACAAATCTGTACACCTACGCGTAATATTTCTTTGCGGTGTTAAAGTGATGCTGTGTAGTTGAAATAAATATCAGTTCATTATTTTGTTGAATTTGATAGGCCGAAACAAAGCATTATGATTATCATAAAAGACAAATAATAATTTTTGTGGAGGTACATCATTCTCATCATCAAACAAACTATTAGCTTAATCAACCAAATCAAACAAACAAACAAAACACACGCAAACAAACAAACAAACACTAAACAAAAAGACAAAATACAAAACAAACATTCAAACAAGCAAACAAACAAACAAACAAACACACACAAGCAGCAGGCTGCAGCTGCAGCTCCATCAAAAGTGTGTTACATGCTATAATGAATCAAACAGAGAGGGCGCGCGATCTTCATTAAAAACAAAATAATTCAGACTGACCATACCAAAGTCCAAGCACCGATGAACAGATTGACGACTCGAACTATGACTAGAAATCCTACTTCAAAATAAGAAATATGGATCAAGGATTGTCGAAAAAAGACTCTGTCAATCTAACAAGGTAACGTATATGCATGTACATGTTTTATGAATGTATAATTATCGTGTATGTTCCACAAATATACCTTTTATTGTTAAACAACACATGACATAACACGTTATTGAATATGTGGGACCTGTGTATAACCACACATAGCTGCATTACGATAGTGTTGTGCGGATATAAACTTCTCCCGCTTGCAGCTGCACTATCCAACACTCAACAGACACTAACCTAACCAGGCGCCGTACGTAGTACGGCGCCTGGCATACTGAGGTGTGTATACCGTGATGGTAACACTTGATAGGCTTTAACGGCAAACACACTTATAAAAAAAATATATATATCATACTTTAAATAACATATCTCGGTTCATACTTACGAATTATGTTATGCATGGACATCAATGATCCAAATTGCAAAACGTCTGATGCTCCATTCGTTTGATTTATCCTGAAATTTACTATAAAACTGGCAAGATTACAGAAGTGACGAAAATGGTATCCGAATTTGTTCGCTGCAAGCAATATCAGGTGATCAAAAACTTGTCGGCAATGCACCCCCTGTACGTACGTACGTACCCGATCAACCGATCGCCCCGCGCATGCGCTATGCATTGCCGACGAGTTTTCGGTCACCTGACATTCCATGCAGCGAACAAAGACGAAGGAAATAATAGTCATCATCATCATCATCATCAATTTGAGCTAAGTTATCAGTCTTTTGCAACAATTTAAATAGCAAGCAAGGTAGGTTGAATGTTTAATTAATGTCTAGAACTAAAAAAAAAAAAATAATAATAGATGGAAAGTTCTTGAAACCACCCGTCGGCAAATTTCCTACAAATTTTTTAACGTTTCGTCTTCACAGCGCCGTCCTACGGACGGCGCTGATTACAGTTAAACAGACACAAACATAATATCGCCGGTCTATTGCTCCCTTTATCGTTTATGTGATCCACATTTCATATAATTTGATAATAATTACCAACTCTGTTGTTTTGAAGATCGCAAAATGTAGAAAATTTGTTTTAATTTCCAGTTCGTTTTCTGTAGTGAGGCCGAGGGCGAGGCTTCCTAAAATAAATTCACGGCGTTCAACTAGACAACAGTTGAACGGAAATTGGATATTGCACAAACTAGTACAATGTAAAAATGGCCAGTATGCTCATCTACAGCATATTATTAGTATTATTAACATAAATTACCATCTCTGTTGTTTTGAAGACTGCAAAATGTAGAGAAAAAATTTTATTTCCAGTCCGTTTTCTGTAGCGAGGCTTCCTAAATTCACGTTGTTCAGCAGTTGAAGGGAAATTGGATATTGCACAAACTAGTAACTAAAAATGGCCAGTATGCTCATCTACAGCATAGTATTATTAATGTAAATTGCGTGTAAATGGTCCAAGATGTGTGTGTGTAAACTATTTAAGATAAGTTCAAGGACAAGATAACGCTAGAAAGACACATATTCTTACAATTTTTGAACGTTCTCAATCTCATTGGACGTGTCATATGTAGCTATGCCTATGATAAGGTCCCAAATTGTATTTAGAATGTGTGTCTTTTTTTAGCATTCTCTTGAACTACATTTCAACTTTCAAGCACTCGCAATCACTTGTAACGTTTTTTTTTCCTCGTTTTTTACGACATGCAAGTTTGCAACCCTGTCATGCCTGTGTGTTTTCTAATTTTTCTTTGTTTCTGTCAATTTCAGTTTTCAAGAAATATTCTATTCAAATTAATTATATACCGTAAAACTCTGTGTATAAGGTGCACTTTTTTTTTTTTTGAAAGTTGGGGGTGCGCCTTATACACGAGTGCGCCTTATACACGGAGTTTTACGGTACTGCATTTTTGTGTACAGTCTTACACTACGAGCTAAAGGAACAAAGCAACTTCATTCAAATCATAGATCGTTCAACAACAATGGTTACGTCGCGTTCAGACATGTGTTGTGAGACACCTGTCCACTCGATTGACATTGTTCATTTCATTGTCAGCGTGGGACACACATAGGTACATTAATATTGCGTTGTACAGAGCAAAACCTCTCCCGCTTACTGCACTATCCAGCACAAAATATTTTTGCTGGCCAATTCCTCCCTCCATTTACCAGCAAATAAAAAACCACCTTTCGTTAATGTGATCCACAATTCAAATAATTTGATAATAATGACCAAAACTGTTGTTTTGAAGACTGCAAAATGTAGACAAAAAAAAAATTCCTTAATCACAACGATCAACTGTTGAAGGGCAATTTCATGGTTAGTCACGTTACATTGAAAGGCATCTTGTACAATATTATAGGATGCTACATAAAGATGTCTGAATATTTTCTGTACAATTTTGGTACATTCAATAACCTCCTGACAAAACCTTCTTCAAACAGTAATTTATAAACCATTCCACACATTTCAGTGAGTGACAACACTCACAGGAACTCAAACTTTGGTTAGTCAGGTTACAAAAAAAGGACATGGACACGGAAAAAAAGTCCTTGTGAAAAATATTCCTTATAAACAGGAGTCATCTGAAATAAATTGTTATGATTACACCATGACAGTGTCTTGACAAAGTATTGTGATGTATAGAATATTGAAATATTTTTTCTCACTCTCTGATTTAGCCTACTATGGGATGAAGCCACAGCCAACAAGTCCTTTGAGTCCCTTTCCCAGGCCTTCCATGGATGCTTCAACAAACAGGACCACTTCAAAGTCGGTTCTTCACTGGTAAGTCATGTTGCCTTATGCAGGTGTCATTTGTATGACGCACCTCTTGACCCCCAGGAAATGTGCGTCATGGATGCGTCATGTACTCCCATATTGATGACGCACAGTACCGTCATGGAAGCAAAAGGTCAGACACAACACTGACCCATGTGTGCGTCATAGTCGGTCACTTTACCATTGGTGCGTCGCAAGGTTCGTCAATAGGACCAATAGGACCGTCATTTTCATGAAATGGTGCGTCAAAATTTTGACTCAAATATATGCGTCAATGTTTCCTAATGGTGAGTCACTTTTTCTGACAGAGGGTGCTTCATGGTTCATAAAAGGGTGACGCACATCGGTACAATGACCTTTCTCGGGGGTCAAGAGGTGCGTCATACAAATGACACGTGCATTATCAAGTTGGCAGGAAAGTTTGCCTTCACAAGGTAAAAGAAAATACATTAATTCATAATTGCCCTTTTCTATGTAGCACGTTATCACAAGTCTCAAATGCTCAATCTGGGCATGTTATTACCTCAGTTGACTTTGAGTCGCTTGCTCAAGCCTTGACCATGGCAGCTGCAACACACAGGACCACTTCAAAGTCGGTTCTTCTCTGGGAAGTCAATGTTGCCTTGTCAAGTTGCCCAAGAAAGTATCTGGGTGTTAGACCGTTAATGGATAATAATAATGGTAGTAACTATATAAATATATATTTTTGTTTATTCAGGTGCTGATATTGAGTATTCCTGATCACTCCAACCCAAAGACTGGCTGCTGGATTTGTTTTTGGGGAGAATGTACGGATCAGAGCCCATCAGCAACAACCCATTCGCTCCTATTTGCTCAGTTGAGTTATCACTATCTTAGTATGTAAATGTGTCACAACTGGAACAACTTCACATGTGTACAGTAAACAATCTTATTAGATTTAGCATTTTAAACTTTTGATCACAATACAAATACAATCACAACTTTTATCATTGTTCAGTCACTATTACTAAGCAGTCATGGGGGGTGTTTCACAAAGATCTATAGAAGTTGAACCTAACTCTAAGTTGGACTTAAAAATTATGGAGAGCCATTTGTAGCCTTGGAATAAAATATATTCAAAAGCAAAAATTCAAGTATTTTCGACTTTTCATACATTTTACATCAAGGTCATGAAATCTCCTCGATAGTAGCAAATATCATCATAATTTGAATTAACATTTAATGCCTTTTAAAACAACTTTTTACATTTATTTCAAAGAAACATGTATGGCTTTCCATAATTTTTAAGTCCAACTTCGAGTTCAGTTCAACTTCTAGGATCTTTGTGAAACATCCCCCTGATATACTGTACTGGTCCCCACCCCAGAGATTAACTGTGGCTGTTCTCAATCTCTCTTTCCTTCTTCTCTCTTCTATGAAATATTGAAAAACGTGTTTAAAATTAAATATCTCCATGTAATTGTGTACATCTTGTGCTTATTCAGGTGCTGTTACTGAGTAGTCCTGATCTACTGGTCACGCCACCCCAGAGACTGGCTGCTGTCTTTCTGTTGTGGGATCAGCAACAACCCATTCGCTCCACTCTTCTCATTTGTTTGATCACTAACTTTGTAAATGTGTTACAGCTGAAATATCTTCATATTTGTACAAAATGTTACATTGTCATTGTTCAGGTGCTGCTACTGAGTAGTCCCGATCTACTGGTCACGCCTCCCCAAAGACTGGCGGCTGTGTTTCTGTTGTGGGAGATGTACCGCTCAGACCCCATCGGCAACAACCCCTTCGCACCTCTCTTCTCAGTTGTTCTGGTACGTTTTGAATTGAATGTTGCCTTAAATCAGGGACGATTACCCACATTTTTGAGGTTTGGTTTGGTACATTTGAGCAAGAATATTCACAAGTTATATTAAAGGGTACCACCACCCAAAAATAAGATTCTTATAAATGAAAGGTAACAACTTTAGTAGTCCATTCCATCAACAAGTTCAGACAAATATGTTTCCAGAAAAAAAAAAATATAATTGGAAAACGCATCACCATTCTAAAGCATGCGTTCATGGGTCTGCATGTACGAAGACTATATTTGTCCAGAGCGAACGAATCGTCCACGATTCTATTGTCTCCAAAAGTATGCATGAATAGAATAGGCACACTCACAAATGTTTGCCGCATACGGAACCATGAAATAATAATGGTTCTGTAAGTGGTATAATTAATTGCATTGTTTATGAATTACACAACCCTTTGCAAAATGTTGGGTATCTATTTGATATCACACAACGGTACCAAAACATATAATTTAATGCTGTTCTTTGCCTGGTGGTCCCCTTTTAGTGTACAAGGAGAAAGAGCATAAATTTCTCTATTATTTGAGCTCTCTTTCACAAAAATATGAGCACTTGAAATGAGTTGCAAACAATCTATCTATAATTTTGTTATATACGTATGCGTTCAATCTCAACCAAATATGCGATGCTGTCCGATGTAATGTACAAGAACTCATTGGTAAACTACATTTTGTTTTGATAATGTGCAAATTAGATATATTTCATCATGTTTGTGTTTAAAAGTGTTTATGTTTAGGGAATAACTGAACTGAATCAAAAGGGTTCTTGGCATTACTTTGGCAGTAAAAGGGTTGATTATTTGATTGTTTTTGCATGTACCTTTGTATTTGCCTAGACGAGGACGGAGGACGACAAGGTTATGGGACCTCACTTGGTTGCGCCCATCGGCAAGTCAGAGAGATACTTCCTGTCCCAGCTCATCAGTACTAGCAACCCACCCAGAGAGGTAAGCTGTCATTATTAATTCACAAATAACCCCTTCACTACATGAACCTGATATCCAAGGTTCTTTTGAGGCCCCTTTCACAGACAATACAGTGAAACCTTGTTATAACGAACACCAAGCCCATGGGCCCATCGATTATACTATGTGTGTTATAACAGGTATCTCGTTGTATGAGGGCTTAAAGGTGCACCTGTAAAGTGGCAGATATTGCCCAAAATGACATTTGAGACTTCCATCCTGTACCAAAATCATTGTAAGATATGTCCGAATGATGTGTGAAAGTTTCATTCAAAAAGAACACTGCTTTCCTTGTTAAAAAAAGCGAAAATATGCGTCGGCTTTTACAACGGACGTTCATGAGGTTTATGACCGTTTATTAACGCTTTTGAGCTGAATGATAGATATCGTCATACTAAAGGGGCATTTGAAAAATCTAACCCTATTTTATTCTTCTCTTGCCATAAGCTAAACAACACGGTAGAAGAGAAACGAGGAAGCTCCAAGTAATTTTTGTGGAGTTAGACACTTTACAGGCATCCCTTTAACAATAATAAAATACATATAACCTGGACCTGTGAAACTATTAAAATAGCTACTAAAACTTAGCTTCGGCCAGCAAATTTCACTGGTTCTAAATACATCTGGACCAAAGGGCGACCAAATATAACATATTTTGTCATGTTTGTCTTTGTTTAGGGCTATCAGATTTAGGTTTTGGGCCACTATGATTTCAAAAATCTTATTTTTACTTGCCGGACTGGGTCACAAGGCAAACAAGTTAATTTCTGGCATTGCTATATAGATCTTTATCTTGTATTTATTTGTACAGCTTTTCAAGAAGTCGCCCCGTCAGATCGTTGCTATGGACCCAGGTCCCAATGCGCCTCACATTGACATCACAGGTTTGCAGCTAGCCCTGGCAGAGAAGCAGTCAGAGTTACCATCCCACAGCAAGGCAGGGCTTTCATGCATCATGAACGATCCTGATCCAGATGCAAGGTGAGGAGGTTGTTGATGATGATGATGATGATGAAGAAGATGTAAAAGATGGTTTTGATGATGATGATTACGGCGCTGACCATGATCATGATAACGACAAAAATGTTTTACAAGAGTTCCTTTAGTAACAATAATGTTAAATATTATATTTCCTTTAATTATGCCTCCGCCAACGAAGTGGCGGGAGGCATTATGTTTTCGGGTTGTCCGTCCGTCCGTCCGTCCGTACGTACGTACGTCCGTCCGTACGTACGTCCGTCCGTCCGTACGTACGTCCGTCCGTCCGTACGTACGTCCGTCCGTCCGTACGTACGTCCGTCCGTCCGTACGTACGTCCCGTTTTCGTTCTCGCGATATCTCAAGAACCGGTTGATGGATCAATTTCAAACTTGGTATGAGTGTACATATTGGGGTGACAATGATCTGATTAGATTTTAGGGGTCATGAGGTCAAAGGTCAAGGTCACAGGACTCAATATATACAAAAATGCCTTGTTCTCGCGATATCTCAAGAACTGGTTGACGGATCAAATTCAAACTTGGTATTAGTGTAGATATTGGGGTGGCAATGATCTGATTAGATTTTGGGGTTCATGAGGTCAAAGGTTAAGGTCACAGGACTCAATATATATACAAAAAATGCCTCATTCTCGCGATATCTCAAGAACCGGTTGACTGATCAATTTCAAACTTGGTATGAGTGTAGATATCGGGATGCCACTGATCTGATTAGATTTGGGGGGTCATGAGGTCAAAGGTGAAGGTCACAGGACTCAATATATATGCGAAAATGGCTTGTAATGGCAAAATTTCAAGAACTGAATGTCAGATTTCAATCAAACTCGGTTCCTGAATGTATCATAAAGAGTCAACGTAGCCATAAAATGTTGGGGTCATGAGGTTGAGGTCAAGGTCACGGGACTCATTATACATGCAAAAAAGCTTGTAATGCCAAAATCTCAAGAACTAAATGTCAGATTTCAATCAAACTTGGTACCTGAATGTTTTTTAGGGAGCCATCAAAGATTGGGGTCATATGGTCAAGGTCACAGGACTCAAAATATATGAAAAATATTTTTATAAATTAAATCGTTGCATGTTAATTTGGGCTTGATATTAAAATCGTGTGATAGCGGAGGCATAATTTTCGATTGCGCGCAATCGAAGATCCACCTAGTTGTAATACTAAAGTCAGTGTTAATTTTATTATCATTATCCATCATTACTACCACAAGTTCAAAGTAATAATGATTAACAAATTGGTAACCTGCTTCTTTGTCCCACATCCAGTTTGCCGTTTGACCCGCAGGTGGCCCAGCCTGTTGTTGAGAGTCTAATCTGTGGATCAAAGGCTCCGATGGATGCAACATTCACCCCTGAATTCATCCGTCTGCCGCCCCCGCTACACATCTGTGAAGATGAGGTATGTGTTATTGCCCTGTAATGCAGGTGTCATTTGTATGACGCACCTCTTGACCCCCGGGAAAGGTGCGTCATTGTACCGATGTGCATCACCCTTTTATGAACCATGACGCACCCTCCGTCAGAAAAAGTGACTCGCCATTAGCAAACATTGACGCATATTTGAGCCAAAATTGTGACGCACCATTTCATGAAAATGACGGTCCTATTGGTCCTATTGACGAACCTTGTGACGCACCCATGGTAAAGTGACTGACCTTTTGCTTCTATGACGGTACTGTGCGTCATCAATATGGGAGTACATGACGCATCCATGACACACCTTTCAAGAAGAGGTGCGTCATACAAATGTCACCTGCATAACCCATTCAGGACTGTTCCCCTAAATACTCAGGCTTGGGCTTATGGAGATAGATGTTAAAGCAAAATAAATCGCTCCTGAAATGGTTAAAGGTGCACCAGTAAAGTGTCTAACTAAGTTGTAAAAGCTGACGCAAATTTTCTTTGCTCTTTTTAAGTCATATTTCTCGTCAGTTTCTCTATATGTTTGAATTAACCTTTTAATTTAGTTAACATTATGAAGTTTAACCATGGACCTTTCGTTATTCAGTTGATGTGCTTGAATTAAAAATTAAATGCTATATAATATATAATCTTCAACCTCATCCCCAGTTGGGTTGAATGAATCCTTCAGATGGCAACCACACGATAGCATGGGACACCACAATGTGCTTATCAGACAGCACTGGACGAGAGGTTAAGCTCCTCATATTTATTTCTTTTTTATTCATCTATCCTCAACCCTATCTCCAGTTGGTTTGGATGAATCCTTCAGATGGCAACCACACGATAGCATGGGACACCACAATGTGCTTAGCACACAGCACTGGACTGGAGGTTAACCCGTTCAGGACTAGTCCTGAAAATACTCTGGCAAGAGTCTATGGAGAATGCATGTTATACCAAAATCTGTCCGTCCTGAATGATTTAAGCTCCTCATATTAATTTCTTTTATATTCATCTATCCTCAACCTCTTCACCAGTTGGTTTGGATGAATCCTTCAGACGGCAACCACACGATAGCATGGGACACCACAATGTGCTTAGCAAACAGCGCTGGACAGGAGGTTAAGCGACTCATGGCCAAGGCATTCAAGGAAACACTCATGCTTCAGCAGCAGCAGCAACTGCTTAGTGAACTGGAAAAAGACCCCAAACTAGTGTACCACATAGGACTCACACCAGCTAAGGTGAGTTAGATCGTGATCAAATTCTACCAAACTAAGCATGCCAGCAATAATGATAAATGCAATTAAATGTTTAAAAATTTGAATGGAAGCTAAAAAAGAACATCAAATGCTTAGTGAACTGGAAAAGGACCCCAAACTAGTGTACCACATAGGACTCGCACCAGCTAAGGTGAGTTAGACAGATCAAATTTGACTACATTAAGCACTCCAGTAGTAACTACTATTGAATTAAAACATGTGTAAAAGTCTCGTCTTCGACTCGTGCAGTATGATCCTAGCGAGTGCAATGTTTCTGATATACCACTGAAGGCCTGTCGATATGATATGAACATGTTATCATTTTGAAAGAGCTGCCAGGATTGGTAGAGAGCAATCCCCTGGTTGCCATGTAGCAATCTTGCTACGTATAATCAGTCCAATCAGATAACAAGAGTTCTATTTTTGAATTTTGTCATTTTTGTAACAGCTGCCAGGATTGGTTGAGAGCAACCCCCTGGTTGCCATAGAGATCCTGCTACGTTTAATTAATTCCAATCAGATAACAGAGCACTTTTTTATGCCTCCGCAACGAAGTAGCCGGAGGCATTATGTTTTCGGGTTGTCCGTCCGTCCGTACGTCCGTCCGTACGTACGTCCGTACGTACATACGTACGTCCCGTTCTCGTGATCGCGTTATCTCAAGAACCGATAAACGGATTTTCACCAAACTTGGGTCATGTATGTATCTTGGGGGGCCGATGATCTGATTAGATTTTGGGGTCATGAGGTCAAAGGTCAAAGGTCACAGAGCTCATTATATATGCAAAAATAGCTCGTGATCGCGTTATCTCAAGAACGGATTGACGGATTCTGACCAAACTTGGTACATGTATGTATCTTGGGGGGCCGATGATCTGATTCGATTTTGGGGTCATGAGGTCAAAGGTCAAAGGTCACAGAGCTCATTATATATGCAAAAATAGCTCGTGATCGCGTTATCTCAAGAACGGATTGACGGATTCTGACCAAACTTGGTACATGTATGTATCTTGGGGGGCCGATGATCTGATTCGATTTTGGGGTCATGAGGTCAAAGGTCAAAGGTCACAGAGCTCATTATATATGCAAAAATAGCTCGTGATCGCGTTATCTCAAGAACGGATTGACGGATTCTGACCAAACTTGGTACATGTATGTATCTTGGGGGGCCGATGATCTGATTCGATTTTGGGGTCATGAAGTCAAAGGTCAAAGGTCACAGCTCATTATATATGCAAAAATAGCTCGTGATCGCGTTATCTCAAGAACGGATTGACGGATTCTGACCAAACTTAGTACATGTATGTATCTTGGGGGGCCGATGATCTGATTCGATTTTGGGGTCATGAGGTCAAAGGTCAAAGGTCACAGAGCTCATTATATATGCAAAAATAGCTCGTGATCGCGTTATCTCAAGAACGGATTGACGGATTATGACCAAACTTGGTACATGTATGTATCTTGGGGGGCCGATGATCTGATTAGATTTTGGGGTCATGAGGTCAAAGGTCAAAGGTCACAGAGCTCATTATATATGCAAAAATAGCTCGTGATCGCGTTATCTCAAGAACGGATTGACGGATTTTGACCAAACTTGGGTCATGTATGTATCTTGGGGGGCCGATGATCTGATTAGATTTTGGGGTCATGAGGTCAAAGGTCAAAGGTCACAGAGCTCATTATATATGCAAAAATAGCTTGTGATCGCGTTATCTCAAGAACGGATTGACGGATTCTGACCAAACTTGGTACATGTATGTTCCTTGGAGAGCCAGTGAACTGATTAGATTTTGGGGGTCATGAGGTCAAAGGTCAAGGTCACTTATAGCTCATAATTGTGATATGTCAAGATCTAAAAGACAGAGTACCATCAAAATTGAGTTGACAGAATTAATTCAGTGTACATGTTGATTTGGGCTTGATATAAATCGTGTAATGGCGGAGGCATCATTTTCGACTGCGCGCAGTCGAAGATCCATCTAGTTTGAATTTTGTCATTTTTGTAACAGCTGACAGGATTGGTTGAGAGCAATCCCCTTGTTGCCATAGAGATCCTGCTACGTTTAATTAATTCCAATCAGATAACAGAGCACTTTTTTTGAATTTTGTCATTTTTTGTTACAGCTGCCAGGATTGGTTGAGAGCAACCCCCTCGTTGCCATAGAGATCCTGCTACGTTTGATTCAGTCCAATCAGATCACAGAGTACTTTGCGGTGCTGGTCAACATGGAGATGTCCCTGCACTCCATGGAGGTTGTCAACAGGCTCACTACGGTAAGTCAACCCTTTGACCGCTCAAGTGACCATTATGATCCAATGCAATTGCCAGCATTGCCTCAAGTCACACATCTAGGTTGTTTATATGTGACCTTACACCACAAAACGACCAATAAGTCGGGAAAAGTGATTGTGCTGCTTTTCTTAAAACATTGAAATAGAAGCCATTACCTTTTAAATGGTATATAATTTGTCATATTTGGACTAAGCAAACCCTTTCAAAATGAACGCCAAAGATTTGGAATATGGCTGAAGGGAGAAACGGGCCTCTTAAAAGATCAGTGTCCATTCAAGCGCTGTAAGAAGATCACATTTATTAGATGAAAAATAATATTCAAACATGACTTCCGAGTTCCGACGCTCAAAATTTCACAGGAGGTAGATTAATGCTTATTCAGGAAATACTAAAATCCTAAATCTCATATTTTGAACAAAATTTGACTATTTTAGCTTATAAAAGAGAAACTACCACAGCGATGTAACGGTCGTTTTGTGGTGTAAGGTCACATATCATGGTCAGGGTCCACCCACCACACAACTCACACCCAGGTTTTTCATGTACACAAAATAATCAGATAAAAAATACTGATATCTTGTTTAAATCAAGCCATGTTGTGGCTATGGAAAGCCGACCTGACACAATCGGCTATGGGTAATCATCATCAGGTGTAATTTGCTTTGAGTCTGATATATCCCATCAACTGCGCCTCCAGACAGAGCAGTGCACACCTCATTGTAATGATAATAATAATAATAGACTAGCATTTTTATTGGGCCATCAATACTTTAGTTTACAGTAAATCATTCATAGTTATTTAATTATGTGTTTGTCTATTGAGTCGAAATACAAGGGGAGATTTCTCTTTTCATTAATATTGAATGGAAACAAATATTTCAAACTATGTAATCCTAGCTCTTGCACAAAGCCTTAGGTAGTTGGCTTGTTACTATTTGTATAATTAAATTACAACCTATAACAGGGGTTAACTCCCCACCCTCCCCCCAAAAAAAATAAATAAATAAATAAATAATAATAATAATAATAATAATAAATAAATAATAATAATAATAATAATTAATAAAAAATAAATTCATTAATAATAATAATAATAAATAAATGAATAAATAAAATGAAATAAAATAAATCAACTTAAAACCAAGCAAGCTGTCATTTCAGCCTGAGTAAAAGCCACTTGGGCTTTCTGATGCTCTTGCATATATTAACATGCATGCTACATGAAAGGCTGCCATGTTATGTTTTTGTTTTTGTCGTTTTATTATTCACTGCAGGCAGTAGATCTCCCCCAAGAGTTTGTTCACCTCTACATCTCCAACTGTATAACAACCTGTGAAACCATCAAAGACAAGTCCATGCAGAACAGGCTAGTCAGACTGGTGAGTTATCATGTCTTTCGATTTAAAACATAATGTATTCTACATAAAAGTTGATATCTATAAGTCAACAATCTGAATGTATATTAACTGTGAAACCATCAAAGACAAGTCTATGCTGAACAGGCTAGTCAGACTGGTGATTTAATTTTTCCTATACAGGGTGGCCCATAAAAAAGAAAACGTGGCACTTCCCAAAATATAGTAACAAAATGATTATGTCCATCGAATAGGGTGTCTTTTCCAATTAAAAAACGATACCAAGAACAGTTATTTTGGTTGTGTAGTTTTTGTGTTAGGGCACTGTGACTGACACCATGTCAGGTTCCCATTTTTGTCAATTTTACCAAGTCAGTGCCTGATAAATCGCACTTACTGCCCGTCATAGTATCGAACAACTATGCCCATTCTCTCGGCACACAGCTGAATGCACACTAACAATGGCGCGCGTATTGCTCGTTGTTCGATGCTTTGACGGGCAGTAAGTGCGATTTATCAGACACTGACTTGGTGAAAATTGACAAAAATGGGAACCTGTCATGGTGTCACTCACAGTGCCCTAACACAAAAACTACACAACCAAAATGACTGTTCTTGGTATCGTTTTTCATTGGAAAAGACACCCTATCCGATGGACATAATCATTTTGTTGCTTTATTTTTGGAGGTGCCCCGTTCCGTTTTTTGGGGGGGCCACCCTGTATATATATGTGTTGTTCTTTTCCCTGTATTAGGTGAATAGGGAGACAAAGCTATTGAGTGTATATTTGAAGAGCTCATTTGCAAAAGGGGTTAGATCCACTTTTTCAACTTTGGAGGAAAGCAGGTTTCTTTGTCAAACTTTGTACACATGCCTATGGGAATATGAAAATTGTACTTTCTATAGTTTGATTTTGAGTGAGTAAATTGTCCTAAAGTTTGGATTCTACATAGTTACGTAGCTTATTAATGTACTGATATCGCTAACTCAATTTTTATGGAAAGTGGATCTAACCCCTTTTGCAAATGAGCTCTTCATTTGTCAAAGGGACTTGATCAAATCAATTCTTGTGATTTAATTTGGCACTCGACGGGATAAGTTAATTAATGATGTGTAAGCAGGTGTTATAGACAGGTCTGCGTATTGATCAAATGCCTTACTGTATCATGTATTGATTGGAACTGTTTGATCAAATGCATGCCTTACTGTATCATGTATTGATTGGAACTGTTTGAGTAAAAGAGGACATATTGATATAACAAATAACAGCAGGCTGCAGCTGAGTAAATAAAGAAACCCACACACTCTCCACAAATATGTTAGAAAATTTGGATGTATATTGACCAATATTTATGTGTCATTTATGCAAATAACTACTGAACACAAGGTAAAAGAAATGGGCAGTATTTATTGTTTTTTGATGTTCTTAGAAATAAATATGGGACCTACTGAATGTTTTTGTCCACAAAAAACATCTTCATTGATCGCCATTATTATATTCTCACCACTATTATTACACCATCATCTTCCCTATAGATCAACTTCATTATCGTCATTATGATATCATTATCGTCATCGTCATCGTCAGCATCATCAACATCATTCCTACCACCATTCTTTCCCATCATTATTATTATCATCATCATCATCATCATCGTCATCATCATCATCATCATCATCATCATTATCATCGTCGTCTTCATCGTTATCATCATTATCGTCATCATCGTTATCATTATCATCATCATCGTTATCATCATTATCATCGTCATCATCATCGTTATCATCATCATCGTCATCATCATCGTTATCATCATTATCATCGTCGTCTTCATCATCGGCAACATAATTCGAACCATTATTATTTCCCATCATTATCGTCATCATCGCTGTCTTTTTGCTGAACATTGTAGTATGTTTATAAGATTCTCTTTCATGTTATTTATTTGTTTGTTCAACAGGTGTGTGTGTTTCTACAGTCGTTGATACGCAACAAGATCATCAATGTTAAGGTAAGAAAGCAAAACAACTAAATTATCAAGGATTACATTTCACTTCCATCTTAATATTCATCATGAAATGGAGAAAAAAAAATAACAGTAGAAAAATTGCTGTATGCTTGTGTATAGCACTTTTTATATTTTAAGGTTATATTACGATAATTCATGTTTCTATTGATATATCCTCATTCGTTATCAGTAAAAAATTATGTAATCAAATGAAATCAAATCAAATCAAATATATCCAAAGTGGAAGTGTCAGCTTTCAAATTGTGTGGATTTAAAAGCCAGAATATGTTTTTAAATGTAGAGGTATTGTGTTTTTGTGCTTTGTATAAATTGTGTAAATTTGTATTTAATTTATTAAGTTTGTTTCGTTGTTTTGTTCTTACATCGACACATCTTCTTTATTGTCAAGCAGGGTAACTATAAGTTGTCTGAAATAACAGCTATAGCAACAACAAACAAGTTTTACAAGAATTCCTTCTCTTCCTCTTCCACATCCTCCTTATCTTCCTCATAATAATCTAATTTGATATTATTATCATCATCATCATCATCGTCATAATCATTATACTTATCATCATCATCATAATGATCAACAAGCCCTTTTTTAAAATATCGTACGTCTGTATTACAGGACCTGTTCATTGGGATGCAAGCATTCTGTTTTGAGTTCAGTCTTCCATTTTCTTATAATCCCCCTTCCTCCTCATCAATCATTGCTGTTGTCGTCGTCATAATAATAATAATAATATATTACATTTATATATCATCATCATCATCATACAATCCTTAAAACATGTTTCTGTTTCTCTCTCCTAGGACCTGTTCATTGAGATGCAGGCGTTCTGTATTGAGTTCAGTCACATCCGAGAGGCGGCCGGTCTCTTCCGGTTGCTCAAGACACTAGACAGCGAGCAACAGAGACAACACCAGCCACCATCAACGTAACCACAAATACAGGGCTACAAAAAGTTATGAACATTGATTGAGTAACCCTACAAACCGCGGTTGCTGTAGTGACTCCTATTTTGTATAAGTCTATAATGAATGTGGTGCAACGATGGTGAAGTCCCAAAAACACTGGACGAGGAACAAAAGAGACAACACCAGCCACCATCAACATCACCACTTACCACGCAACCACAAATGCAGGGCCGACAAGAAGTGATGCAGAGATATAAGAAACCCTAGGTCCTGCAAACGATAGAGAGACTGCTTTTTGTGGAAATTTATGAACTAGGAATTAGAAGCAACAACGATCAGCACTGGAGGAGAGTTGCCTCAAGGTTACAACCTTTGATAGTGAGAAACAGATACAGCGCTAGCCGCCATCAACGTCACCCCCTACAACGCAGCCACAAATGCAGGGCAACAAGAAATGATGGGCACTGATTGAGCCATGGGCGTCGATCTGTAATTGATACCCATTCATCAGGGGGGGGGGGGTGATCTATTCATTCATCCCCCCCTGATGAATAGGTATTACGTAAGTATCGACGCCCATGGATTGAGCTACCCGTCAAAATTAAGAAGTGACTGAAGTTTGTGTAAAACTATCATGTATGTGCCGTAACAATAGTCGCGTCCTAAAAAACACTGGACGAGGAACGGAAGCAGCATCACTGAGCCACCATCAATGTCACCACTTACAACGCAGCCACAAATGCAGGGCAACAACAAGTGATGGATGGTGATTAAAGAACCCTTCAACACTCAGTTGCTTTACTGACACTATTTTGTCTAAATCTGTAATGAATGTGGTGCAACCATGGTGAATTTGCCCCCCAGAATTCTTGACAGCAAACAACACCATCAACATTACTTGCAAATGTTTGGCGCGTACGGAACCATGAAATAATAATGGTTCCGTAAGTGGTGGTAATTAATTGCATTGTTTATGAATTACACAACCCTTTGCAAAATGTTGGGTATCTATTTGATATCACAAAACGGTACCAAAACATATAATTATGTGTTGTTCTTTGCCTGGTTGTCCCCTTTAAGTCGTGATGGTAGTTTCTCTGTTATTAGCTCAAATAGTCATATTCTGTTTAAAACAGTATGAGATTTAAGATCCGCAAAGCTGTTTTCAATAGTGAAATGCATACTTGGTCTAATGAGAATAAGCCTGGTGCCTCCTGCTAGTAAACCCTCTTGGGAGTTGAGAATGTGCACAAGATAACTGTGTGAGTCTAAACTGTAGCTTTTGACTAGAGCTAATCATCATCATTGTGTATGTACTCAGACAACTGCCTGCCAATGGTGGGCAAATCTGAGCGCTACGTTGTAGGCCTCTGCCAGATCTTGGATTTTGCACATTCAATGTACCAAGATCACAACTAGGCATGATACTAATGTCAGGTATCAACGGATAGCGGAAACGAATGCCCAACGAATAGAAAATTTGCGAAATGAAATTATCTGGTGATGAAAGTCGTCATTGCGTTATGTACAAAACATGTACAAAAGAACAACGTACATCACCGGACAAGGAACGGACAAGAAATGCATACGAATGGAGACGAACGGATGGAAAATTTAGCTCTCCGTTTGACGTCCGTTTACGCAATCCGTTGATATGTGACCGGGCTATAAGGAAAGAGCTTAGAAGCTGTACATTGGTACAGTATTATGAAATGATGAATGCAAAAAAGTAATTGCAAGCAGCATTGTGTTTGATAATAATCATAATATTGATAATAATAGTAATGTATAGCATAATATAGTGTGCTTTCTATCGGGGGTGCACCGAGCATGGTGGCTTAGCCGTTAGAGTGTCCGCCTTATGGGTTCGAACCCAGACCAGGTCATACCAAAGACTTTTAAAATGGTACCTTCCGCCTTTTGGCCAGGCGCTCAACATTTATAGAATTGAGAAGGGAAAGTTAATCACACGAGTTACCAGAGGACTGGCCCCTAGCTCCTGTAGCTTTCGCTACATTTAGTAGACGTGTGGCCTAGGGCTAATGAATCGGAGATAGGCGCCGCCTCATGTGCCAAAATTGGCACTTTAAGGACTTTAACTTAACTATCCGGGTGCACTATTAAGAGGTGTATCATTCCCATTGTCTTTAGGTACCATACAGTTCAAACCCACACATATATATATATTATATTGTGCACCATCTCAACTCCCTGGGGATCAGACTAGTTCAAGTTGCTATATAGAGAGCAACCATCGTTACATATGACCACATTATACAGAGGGTTTTGTACAATATATGTATTGTTCAGAGCGGCTAGATCATTCATTTCATTGTGGTGTGATTTTATGTACACATTGAATTAAAAGTGTAAATATTATGTCTAAATGTTTGCATTGTACAGAGTAGTTTGTGTTTGTCAACCTTAAAGGGATAGTACAGTTCTGGTCAAACTTAAAAACTGAAAGTTATAATTCAATTATGCTAAAATGGTAGAAAAACATATACACCCCTAGTTACAGGGTTACTTTCATTCAGAATGCAGCCATTAACACAACACGGTGCCCTCCATACACCTGAAAGTTTCAACAATTTTAAAACAAAAAATGTAAATGTGATGTTTGTTTTAAAATAATTATTCAATAGAGAGACATCAAAACAATTTTGAAGCCACTTTGGTATATTGTCTAAAATATGTATGATTTATTAATATTTCTTAAAATAGTGAATAAATGTTGGGCCCCAACATTCATTCAAACTGATACATTTATGAATTTTTCCGCTGTTTCCGAACCATATTTGACCAAAGTCTTATTGTGTGTTTTTTCAATTTTACACTTAGTTTTTCATTACCTCACAAAAAGGTATTTCTTTAAGCGCCTTCTAAACCAAAACTGTACTATCACTTTAAAGAGTGTGTTCTTTGTGGCAAGAGATGATTGTGTCTGCACATGCAAATCCAGAGCCCCATTGCAGAAAGAGTTGGACTCGATTGTAAATTTGCAATTAATTGCAAGTCTGAAAATTTGCACATTTGAACCAATCAGAATTGCGCATTTACTCACTGATCTGTCTTGCATTAATTGCAACTTCACAATCAATTGCATCTCTTTCTGCAATGGGGCTCAGGACATGTAATATTGTGTCACATGTCATAGTCATAAGTTAAGAGCGTAGCTACGCAAAGGGGGGGGGGGGGGGTATGAGCACCCCCACCCCAGTTCCTCCCTCATCACATCTCTTTGACAGGCGAAATTGAGCCTGTGTGCTTTCCTACCACTGAAAAAAGTACGATAATACACCGTGCTGGTGGACTGTACCCAAACGGAAGAAGAAGAAAAGGTAACGCTTCCAGGCCTGTGCCCCCGGCCTCTCTCTAGTACAAGACTCCTCTGCCTGTAGGGTGTTACTTAAATGGCAACACATTGTGATATTTAAAAAATAGATTTTGCATTCAATTGGCAACTTTGCAGCAAAGTCACTTCATATTTGTCCTAAATTGTACTTACTAGATATTTTCCACCTTTTTTATGTCTTTAATAGGTCGACAAAATTCAGGAGTTGCCAATTTGTAGAGGAAAATAATGATCAATTTTGCCTTAAAATTGCTCTCGTCCTTGAGGGTTAACACTAACATTGCTGTTAGTGTTTAGTGAAATGCCCTACTGGAAAATCATGGTAATGAAAAGACCCCACCCTCACGTTCACTCAAAATTCACTACAGGGCGGGGGGGGGGGGGGGTGTTTCACAAAGATTCTAAGTTGTACTTAGTTGGACTTAGCTAATAGGAAAGTGATTTGTTGCCTTGAATAAAAACATATTCAAAACTGCAAGAATACAAGTATTTTAGATTTGTTTACATTTTCCATATGTGTTCAATCTAGAGTTAACTTCAACTTACGATCTTTGTGAAACACCCCAGGACTCTTGCTAAATAAGGAAAATTATAAATTGGTTGAATTCTCAATCTGAAGAGAAGTGAGGATGACATGTTGGGCATATTTTAGCACATATTCTTATCAGTGTGCGTGCATAAACGTACCCAGATTTGTTTCAAGAGGGTTGTTTTAGCTTCATTCAGTGGCATCGTCATGGTAGTTGGGTGTGTTTGAACACCTAAAACAGTAGTTTTTCGCTCAAGGTTTTTTTTTTAACACTCCAAACACCCCCCCCCCCCCCCCCCTCCCCCTCGGTACGCCTATGTGTGTGTGTATGTGTTCATGTGTGGGGTTATTTGTGTACATAAGAGCGTATGGGTGCATTGCGTGTGTGTTTTGTGTGTGTGCATGTTCGGGTATATAAACATTATGAATACAGTTTGTGAGTGCATCTTCTGGTGTAATAATAAAGAAAACCAGAGTGTTTCCCCGATTGTCCATGTGACACCTACCCCCCCCCCCCCCCCCCCCCCAGGCCATAACTGAGATTACAAAGCATTCTCAATTCAATTCAATACAATAATTGATTCAATACAAAAATACACATATTGCAGCACAAGGGCTGAATTGTATTATGTGTTCACATAAATGAATTAGATACAAAGGTGAACAAATATCATGGGCAACGTAAGTATTATACACGTATACCTTATAGAATACATATAAATACATTTTAAATAATAAATAAAATACTTTTTTTTCTAGACACGTATGGTAGTTGCATATTATCACAAACAATCTGCATTTGTATTACTACAGTATTGAAATATCATAATTAAACAATTATTCATAGCGATTACGTTTGTAATAAACATAATCATTGTAAGGAGCGATTATACTTATCGAACTAACTACATGTGTAAGCAGGCTATTTGTATGATGAATACTGTTACAAATATATCAACACATAAACAACAACAAAATGATGATATGTGATTATAATGTCCCACCCCCTCCCCCCCCCACCCCCCCCCCCCCCCCCCACACACACACACACGCAAAATTAATGATCAACATAATTGAGCAGACGATTTATTAACGCCATAAAACTACCTTTATAATGTTCCGTACTGCAGCTGTTGTTTTTTGTCTATGTATCGTTGCTTTAGAGAACGCAGGTGTCCTGTTTTTTTGTTTTTTTTGCAAATACCAAATACATTTTATTTGAATTACTGGCAGTGAAAAGGCAAACACTGTGCAGCAACACCTGAATATACATTGAAAATGATTTCCATAGTTTTATCCGCATTATTAATCTTCTCTCTTTCCAAAACAAATAATTCCAGCTGCAGAATTGGGGAGGGAGGGGGGGGGGGGGGGGGGGGGGGGTGTAATGGGTGCTACGAATCATTGGGGGTGTAGGAGGTACGGTATGTATTTTGCTATTTTCGTTCGGGGGGGGGGTGGTACTCACATTATTGGGGGTGTACATAGGAGGCACGATATTATGTGTTTCTTTATTTTTGTTCAGGGCGTGGCACAAATTAGTAGAGGTGTACGTAGGAGGCACGGTATTACATGTATTAGGTGTTCTTAATTATCGTAAGGGAGGGAGAGGGGGGCGCACGAATAATTTGGGTTGATGGAGGCTCTATATTATGCTGTTCTTTATTTTCGTTCGAAGGTCGGAAGTATGTAGCACACGAATTACTGGGAGTTATGGAGGCACGATATGTGTTTCTTTAATTCCAGGATGTTTTTATTTTTGTTATTCCAAAACTGTTTTACTTTTAACACGTATTGATTTTGCGAAATTATTGGGGGAGGGCCGGGGGGACATGCCTCCGTAGCTACGCCATTGTCCAGATGCTCCATTTCGCGTTGCTTCCTGTCCATATATTTACATAGAGAGATTTTATCTGTGCACTCCAATTTGTCGAATGTTACTCTGTAAAGCCCCGGCTCATCAGTTTGCTTAGCTTCATCATCGCGCTTATTCCAATTCTGCTTCGATCAACTCGCTTGCGTTAGTGAATATTTTCCATCGTCTGTATTCTATCTCCCGAAGAGATAACTTAATTTACTAAAACATGCTAAATAATTGAGGTACTGGGTGTTTCCCACAGATTCAAAGTTGGACCTAAACTCTAACTTACAAGGCCGCTAGGTTAGTTGCTTTGTATAATTGATCAACTAGTTTTAAAACACAACCTGCTCATAATTAATCAAAGAGCATTGATACTTTTTATATTGTAAATGAGATTTAATTTTCGTGATTCAGATTTTCCAAAAGCCACATAGCCTATATTTAGTTTGTTCTTATTGTGCTTTGTTCCATGTCTACAAATAACTGTCCATTGCTATATGGGGGTTTCAAAAACTAGTAGAACAGGTAATGTTCAACTTATATTATAAACTGTGTGAAACACCCCTTGGAAACTTGAAACGCACGCTTAAAACAACACATCTGCAGGCTTTAATTGCCGATTTTTGAGCTACAATAAAAAAACTTTCTGGAGGTTTTATTTGCCGATTTCTGAGGGACAGAAGTCATCAGCGAAAGCGAGCCAAGATGGACGGGAAACTCGCGGCAGTTTGTCTGATGGTGTTCTGCCTGCTGAGCGTCAATACCGTAGCCAGCGTTGATTTCAACATTCAGTTCTGTGACGTAAGTCACCAAAAATTAATTCAATCATAAATAACCTACTGTATAGCTGTTCTTTCCATCAAATAAAATACTTCAATTTTGTCCGATGAGCCTAGAATGTGCTATGCTAATTCAATTTCGTTTTTGGTCGATCAATTTCACGAACGTTCCACTAAATTTCTTCATTTATTTGTCACACATTATCGTCAATTGCAATTCAAATTCGTCCGGTTGCAGTTGCTGAAAGCGAGTTCGTGTGTTTGTGTTTATTTTCGTTACTGTTCAATTAAAAGAGAATGTATGTAATATCAAATCAAATCGTTATGATTTATACTAATTTAATTTGGTTGATTCTACTTATATTCAACACGAAATAATTATATAAAATGACTATAGGCTACAAACAATAACGATATTGTTCTATTAAACATGAATATTTGATTCATAGGAACATAATTACAGACTTAAAAATATGTATGGATAATAATAATTAAACATCTTATTTAAAAAACAATACTGAAAATCATAAGTTTGTATTTACAATTTAACAATAACAGGGACTTACGCATAGTAAAATTGTCAAAATCTTTAATTTGAAAACTTTGCCAATAGGCCTACTGTTTTAACTAAGAGGACTGATTTTGGCTGGGTCCGGAGCATGTTATTATTTTTTGTTATATCTATGCATGGTATTGTCAATAATAAGAGCGTTTTGGGGGTCATATTTATGAATTTAATATTGTTATTATAATTTACCATATTATTTTAGTCGAGTGTCTGTAACTGCCACCCCAACAATCGACACACCCCGA
>JBAMJV010009769.1:0-29714 GCA_037951105.1 Echinarachnius parma
ATAGGCTTTATTTCGATCTTTAAAAAACGTAATTCGCAATTATAAAATGAAACTAAGTATGTAGGTAGACTACAGAAGCCACTACGCTAGACTACACAAGACTACGCTAAAGAACGTCACTACGGTATATTTAGCACTCCGCAAGGAGGTATGCAGCCAGCCCGCGGTGTTGTACAGCCTTTGTGGGCTTGTTTTTCAAACTGAGCAAGTTTTTGTGAAAGTTTTCTAATTTTGTGCTTAAAAATGACTGACTAAGAGTGCCGATGCTGGTTGTTTGCACGGTGAAGTACGTTAGAGTTACGCTAGGGTACGTTGTGAGTACGTAGCGAAGTTACGTTAGACTGCGTCAGGACTTCGTTAAACTACGTTATAATACGTTGTACGGTTTATTCTCCCTTTAACCTGTTTAATAGCGCTCAAAGGAGTAATAGAAGTTGAACAAGTATGTTAAAAGGTCGGGAACGTAATATTGTTGTAAAATAATACTCACATCCCCGTAAAATTAGTTGACTTTCCTTAATTACACGATCAACTTAATGCTTGTACCCGGTGCTTGTATCTATGCAGTAAGTTTACTAAAGTTTAAGAAGTTAGTTGTAATAACAAGTATTACCCAGGGGGCAAAAGGGTTTACCAGCTTTTGCCTGTTGTAAAAAGGTTGGTCACCCAGAAATGGCTTCTAGGACCCCTCTAGGATCACAACCTAGGTGGACAACCCTCGCGGACTAGCTACTGGAAGTCCACAGGATGAGTTTCAAGAAAACCACACCTAATTGCACTAAATAGTGTGTTTTAGCCTTAGGGGTCCATGAATACCCAGTCACACATCTTGCACAATTACACCACAATGCACTGCTGATTCCAGCTTGTTTTTTTTTCATGGAGGGTATTCCCCCCTTCCCTAGAGTTCATGTGCATCGTTTGATACAATAAAGAGCATATTGCTTCTTGTGTTACTGTGGTCACACGTCATTACAACGTGATACGTTCTAAAACTAAATTCTTACAATGAAAAATAGGCTTTATTTTCGATCTTTAAAAACGTAATTCGCATTATAAAATGAAACTAAGTATGTAAATTATTAAAATAAAAAACATAAGCAATGACAAAACAATGAAATACATAAGAATAGGAGTTTGTTAATGACTATATTTTGTTTTTTAGATGTGGTTTAAATTACTATATCAAATGATACAAAATATATCCACAAAATCACATATTAAGCTTATCCCTTGAATGAGATACACGGGAGGAGGGAAGGGTTGTTGTTTGTTGTAATTTAGTTTCTTTTGGCAATAAGTCAATATGACTATTGTCGCCACCTACGTTTCTTTCTTTATATTTTGATGCATTTATATTATTAATAATTATATAAGTATACATATCCTTTTCAAAAACAAAATATAAATACTATTTATTAACAATCTTCAAGACATGACAAATTAGTGAGGCTTGAGCCACAAGAGCTACAGCTCCATGGCTTGAGTATACATACAATTGGGCGATCGCACCCCTGTTCAAATGTAATTGGCAAACGCTGATCCCTCCCCTGTCCACATGATGCCGCCTTACCAGCCCTCAAAGTACCAGCCCTCAAAACATTTCAAAGGGGTGTTCAAAAGACCAGCCTTTCATCAATGGACTCCAACAATAATTATAATCGAGGTCTATCCACCCAGTTTGGACGAAAGTGTGTCTGTAGGCTTACATGGACACGTGTGAGGGCGAGTCTCATTCTAGGTTTATAAGGAGATACATCGTGAAGCTTGCAAAGGAGGGTATAACACACATTGAACATAGTTGGCTCATGTTAAAAGGTTGGCCCCACATACATGACTCATATGACCTTATACTAGAAACACAACCTAGTTGGTCTAGCTGCTGGAAGCCCACATGAAGCGGAACTTGAAAGCATCTACAAAAAACCCACTAAATGCAGCCATCTCATCTCTACAACAGAGTTTAAGTGTATAATGCTCCCTCTATGCTGCATCTCCATTCATCCAAGCCCACACCATACATCTGGTCAGAATCGTGTCATCAGGGATAAAGAGGTTGTAGTCCAATGTCAATGACAACCGAACTGTTAAAGAACAGTGGTTGTTGATGCAATGTGCGCCATATGTGACTATCACTCGGGACCACGAGAACTCGAGAACACGAGAACAATGGATGTCTACAGCACCAAGCAGACCAGTTTAAGGATTCCGATCTGGGAAAAACTGAGAGCTTAAAAGTTTCTTGACAACGAGTCAACTCTCTTGAAGATACTGCCTCGTAAAGAGGACGCTTTTTCTCCTTTGTCTCAAACGAGCTTCTTATGCCATCATTGGATAAAAATGCGCACATTCCCAAGCCAAACTTTCATCATGTACAGAATTTGGATAGTCCCTCAATGATAGAAAAGCAGTTCTAGTGTCAACTACACAGAAAAACCTGGGCAAGCAATATCATGTTTGAATGTGTTAAAGGCCCGGGGGGGGGGGGGGGGGGGGGGGGGGGGGGGGGGGGGGGGGGGGGGGCAAC
Source organism: Echinarachnius parma (assembly GCA_037951105.1). Taxonomy (NCBI): domain Eukaryota; kingdom Metazoa; phylum Echinodermata; class Echinoidea; order Clypeasteroida; family Echinarachniidae; genus Echinarachnius; species Echinarachnius parma. Next base: position 2,528 of record JBAMJV010009769.1, read on the forward strand.
TCGAATAATTTTTTGACGGGGGGTGTGCCGCGCGGAAACTTAGCTAACTGCCTTAGCGTTGTTCGTATGCTGTGTTCCTCCCGCACCGCGCGTTCATTCTCGGCCCCCGTGCGCATATGGCAATATACGCACGTACGTAATCTTCATGGGCCGGTGGGGTAGCAAACAACAAGCGATAGTGGAATGGATGCATTATAGTGGGCTCCGCGCGGTATAAAACGTTCCAGTCGGAACTACACGGAACTCTGAAATGGGGGTCTGAAGAGCTGACTACAAGCACAAAATATCGGTCTTTGGAGCTACAAAAACCTGAAATGGGAGTTAAGGGGGTCTAAGGAGCATACTAAAACTACACAATACATAGACTTGGTGCTACCAAAGACCTACGGAAACCCTCAAAAATGCTCAAATGGTGTCCAAGGAGCCGAAATAGAAGACGAATAACGGAACGTGCCGCTACTCAAACATAGCCAAGTCCTTTCCGGGGGTCTATGGAGCCGAACTAAAAGAAGAATAATGGACTTGGCGCTACTCAACTACCTAGCCAAGTCATTCCGGGGTCTATGGAGCGGCAATTTTTGAAAATCGGGTATCTTTTAGAGCTGCGATCGGGTGTGAAAAGGGGGTCCTTGTTAAGCGGCACATACCCGTCCTAACAGTATACATGAGTGCCCCCCCCGGGGTTTAAAAGGGTGCCAGAATAACTGTTTCCTATACATGAAGAAGGCGGTTCCATGCTTTGGAATTGAAGGAATGTGCTGTTGCTGTATACGGATTGGTTTCCAGTACTGCCATGACCTCGGACTACAGCTCTTTATCCCCGATGACACGAACATTATGATGTGTGCTGGATAAACTGATGAATGAAGGTGCAGCATATATTTCAACTCGGCAGAGATGAGTGGTTTGGTGTAGACGGGTTTTTTCAGTATACGCTTGAACGTGGGACTTCCAGCAAGGTTTTTCACACAGATTGTGTTCCTAGAAGGTCCTATATATAATCCACTTTATGGGGCCAATCCTTAATAACAGTACCCCCCCTTCAAGCTTAATATTATGTACTTGTCATGTAAGCCTTCAGTTACACTTCGTCCATACTGGGTGAGTAGTCCTCGATTATATATTTTTTGGAGTCCCACTGATGGTCCTTGTGACCCCCTCCAACCCACCCCCCCCCCCAAAAAAAAACTACACACACACACACACCTCCTCCGCATCTGATTCAAATGATGACAAGTTATGATGTTTCGGATGGATTTTGTATCATTTTATCGCAATCTAAACAAGTTAATACATTGACAACTCATATTCTTAATGTATTTGTTTGTTTGTATTGCTTTTGTTTTGTATTGATTTATCAATTTACATAGTTGGGTGTCCTTGTATAATGCTCTTAATATGTTTTTCAATCTAATTAAGTTTTTAAAGATCAAAATATAGCCTATTATTATCTCTTAGGGAGTTATTTGCATTTTCATACATAAGCGCTGTATTCGAAATTTCACGTCCATGTGTGACGCATCACGTTGTAATGAAGTGTGACATTGGGAAGGACTCCATGAAAAAAAAACAAGCTTGTTTCACGATGCATTGTGGTGTAATTGTGCAAGATGTGTGGACTGGGTATTCATGACCCTAAGGCTAAAACACACTATTTAGTGCATTAGGTGTGGTTTTCTTGAAACTCATCCTGTGGACTTCCAGTAGCTAGTCCGCGAGGTTTGTCCCACCCTAGGTTGTGATCCTAGAGGGTCCTAGAAGCCATTTCTGGTGACCAACCTTTTACAACAGGCAAAAAGCTGGTAAACCCCTTTTGCCCTGGGGTAATACTTGTTATTACAATAACTTCTTAAACTTAGTAAACTTACTGCATAGATACACAAGCACCGGGTACAAGCATTAATTTGATCGTGTAATTAAGGGAAAGTCAACTAATTTTACGGGGATGTGAGTATTATTTTACAACAATATTACGTTGCATTGGTGGTGTAATTGTGCAAAGATGTGTGGGACTGGGTATTCATGACCCTAAGGCTAAAACCACACTATTTAGTGCATTAGGTGTGGTTTTCTTGAAACTCATTCGGACTTCCAGTAGCTAGTTCGCGAGGTTGTCCACCTAGGTTGTGATCCTAGAGGTCTAGAAGTCATTTCTGTTGGCCAACTTTTACAACAGGCAAAAGCTGAAATCCTAACAAAATTGTGGTTTGCCCCCTGGGTAATTTATTCATTTTCTCTACAGGTAGAATCATATCAACCATAAAATCACCGATGTATCTCTCTAGAACAAATTATTCATTTTCTCTACAGGTAGAATCATTTCAATCAATCATTTCAACCATACAATTCACCAATATATCACTCTAAAACAATTTATTAATTTTCTCTACATGTAGAATCGTTTTCAACCACCACAATCAAATTCAATCAGCAAAATAAATTACTGGGGACCTATTTGGGAGACCTTGTACGGTGTAACGTGTTTTTAACGTTTTAGAGAAACGATTCGAACGTGTAATTTCATCTTTTTCCGGAAAATGAATTGCAAATACACCTAGTTTTCGATTGAGCTGCAACAGATTTCCATTAACGAAAATTACTTTCGACTTTAGGAATATGATTGGACGACATGTTTTAGCATTTCATTACCGAGATAATAATGCAGATTATACCAAGTAAGTGGCGTGTAAATTATTCAAGAATTGGCATCCATGCCCAACTTGCTTTGTTGAAAACGAGACACAAAGCAAATTAAAAAAATTATGGTTAGAAAAGGAACACAATATCACATTTGAATCTACGCCCTGATGGAAAAATCAATTAAATTATGTTGTTAAAATGCAAATCGTGGTTTAAACTTCTTGTTAGTTGTGAATTGAATATCGTGTTGGTTAGAAGGAAAGGCATTATGCCCTTTTGATCTGGAGTTGCAGAACGAATTCATTATTAGATTGCCCTAATCTTTAGCAGCTACACGAGGGAGTTTATCATGTTTATGCAATTCCCAATTGACCCTTTCCATACAAAGCAATTGGCATACATAACCAATTAGCTATACACGTGATTCGTGATTGAAAGTGAGGACGCATATAATTCACAGAGGAGTCGGGACTGTATAGTTATTGTACATGATACATGTTAAAGGGATCTAGTAACTTTGTTGACATGTGCAAAAAGTGGATTAGTGATTGATACAATGTATATTATTGTTATATGATATGTCCACTGGGTGTTGTGTGAAATTTCAAGTTAAATGGAAGTTATATGGCCGAGTAATGAGCAAAAAATGTGATATTCACCCCAACTCATTGCACTCACTTTGTACACGGTTTTCGTGGTCCAGTGGATATTTAACATCTGAACACTTCAATCGTAAATATCTTTTGAACGAAAGGGAAATTTTAAACCGAAACCTGTCCCATGATTTTATTGTTAAAGGGATATTTGAGTTTTGGTAAAGTACTCGGGGGGCAAAAAGGGTTTTTTTCCAGCTTTTGCCTGTTGTAAAAGGTTGATCACTAGAAATGGCTTCTAGGACCTCCTAGGATCACACCTAGGTGGACAACCTCGCAAACTAGCTGCTGGAAGTCCACATGATGGGGTTTTAAAGATATTCACCCCTTATGGCTGGAAGTCCACATGATGGGTTTTAAAGATATTCACCCCTTATGCAGCTAAAAAGTGTGTTTCAGCCGCCTTAGGGGTCATGCATACCCAGTCACACATCTTGCATAATTACACCACAATGCCTGCTGATTCCAGCACGTCTTTTCATTGAGGTCTTCCCTAGAGTCCTGCGCATCGTTTGATACCAAATTTGAGCATATTGCATACTTGGTTGCTTCTGGAGACAATAATACCCCCTTTCAAGCTTCATAATGTACCTCTTTTAAAAACTAGTAAGATACTATGCTTGGAACTTGTCATGTAAGCCTTCAGTTACACTTCATCCATACTGGGTGAGTATTCCTCGATTATTGTTATTTTTGTAGCCCATTGATGAGGTATGGTTGGTCTTGTTAACCCCCTTCAACCCCCCCCCCCCCCCCCCCCCCCAAGACAAACACACACCTCCCCCGTATCTGATTCAAATTTGTGAATGAAAGGTTATGATGTTTTAGATGAATTTTGTATAATTTTCATCGCAAATATAACACATCTAAACAAATTAATACATTGAGAAATCATATTCTTATGTATTTGTTTGTTTTTATTGCTTATGTTTTGTATTGATTTATCAATTAACATAGCTGGTGTCGCTGTATAATGATCTTCATAGGTATTTCAAAAGCGAATTAGGTTTTTAAAGATTAAAAAATCCTATTTTTAACTCTTAAAGGGACTTAGTAACATTGTCCAAATCCTCAAAATAAAATTGTAATTCTAGCGGTTCCTTTATACCTTGTTGTATTCGTATTAACAATAAAATCATGGGACAGCTTTCGGTTTTTCAAATTTCCCTTTCATTACAAAGATATGTATGATTGAAGTATTTAGATAAGAAAATCTCCGGGCGAGATTTTCATCCCTGTACAAAGTGAATGCAGTGAGTTGGTGAATATCACCCAATATCACTTTGCATTTTCGCTCATTACTTGGCCATACATTGTCCATTTGACCTGAAATTTTCACACAATACCCTGAGGACATATGAGATAACAACAGTATACATTGCATCAACCATTCATCAGTTTTTGCACATCTCAACAAAGTTACTAGATCCCTTTAAGCATTTATTTGTATTTTATACATACGCGCTGTATACGAAATTTCACGTCCGTGTGTGGCGCACCACTTTGTAACGACGTATGACACAGTATTAACCAAAGCTGCAATATGCTCAAATTTGGTATCAAACGATGCGCAGGACTCTGAGGAAGACCCTCCAATAAAAAAAAAAAAAGTTGGAATCAGGCGTGCATTGTGGTGTAAGCAGTTCCATCATACCTTGTTGTATTCGTATTAACAATAAAATCATGGGACCGGTTTCGGTTTTTCAAATTTCCCTTTCGTTACAAAGATATGTTCGATTGAAGTATTCAGATAAGAAAAACTCCCCCGGAGTTTTTCTTACCGTGTACAAAGTGAGTGCAGTGAGTCAGTGAATATCACTTTGCATTTTCGCTCATTACTTGGCCATGCAATGTCCATTTGACTTGAAATTTTCACACAATACCCTGTGGACATATGAGATAACAACAATATACATTGCATCAACCCTTCATCACTTTTTGCACATGTCAACAAAGTTACTAGATCCCTTTAAGTGCATATAGGTGTGGTTTTCTTGAAACTCATTCTGTGGACTTCCAGCAGCTAGTTCGCGAGGTTTTCCACCTAGGTTGTGATCCTAGAAGGTCCTAGAAGCCATTTCTGATGGCCAACCTTTTACAACAGGCAAAAGCTGAAATCCTAAAAAAAATGGTGGTTTGCCCCCTGGGTATATAATGTTCTTACAGTAGTTGATGTGATAATGGCCTACGACTCCCTGTATGGATTTTCTCTAAAAGTGTAATACATAAAATGTCATACTAACATTGTTAATTGAGACAACACACGGCGAGAAATGATAAGCTTATAATTAGCATGTGGTACGATAACGATAAGTTAAAGTTAGTTAAAGTCTTCCCCGTACCAATGTTGGCACATAAGGCGGCGCCTATCTCCGTTTCAATAGCCCTATAGGCCACACGTCTACTAAATGTAGCGAAAGTCTGGGTTCGAACCCGGGACCTCCCGTGCATGAGGCGGATACTCTAACCGCTAAGCCACCATGAGTAAATGTACATTTGGGACATCTTACTTTTGGGGTCTTTTTGTTGTTTGTTTACTCAATGAGTAATATTAATGCATTGTATATTTTGCACTTTTTAGAAAAATTTACAGAGAAAGATGTTCTTAACACATCAATAACACTCTTAGATTTTACTATAATGTCTTCATACAATAAGTAAGTTCCGTGTTTGTGATTACAATATATTAAAAGCGTTGTAGGTAGAGCACTTTGTAAACCTTATGCATATATGTTAGCTTGTAATTTATTGTTTAATCAGCCAGTATCATTCCCTGAAAGTTAAATACTTTTATAGTGATCTTAGCATTATATCATAACAAAATATTACTTGTGCGACCCTTTGATGTATTGCTAATACATCATTATGGTATCATTCTATTCAACAATTTTGCCAAACTGTTGACCAATAGAAACAAACATATGTATCGGTTATGTATATATAATCTTTTTTTAGGGAATACATACCAAATAAAAACAAGAATTAAACGCTCGATTATTTTGTATTATGGATAATGTGTTGCCCCCCCCCCCCCCCCCCCCCCCACACACAACAAATACAAATAGATAATAATGCACTGTCTGACTAAATACGTAATTAAATACGCCAAGGTGACCATGTGTATGCTTGTAAAATACTCGCTGAACATACAACCTTTATAAATACAATTATTGCTAATTAGCATTTATTTTATCAAGTTTCAGAGGTTTAAATTTTCCTAAAACAGGGACTTTGACGACGAACTCATCATCTTCTTTTATCATCCTAATCAACAATCTAGTCATATCCACCATACTATCGGAATATTGGGAACAACAAACGAAGAAGCAATGAATGGTCATATGGTATTTGGAGGAATGAATTCGAGAAGATATTTATTGCTGCCAGGGCCAGGAATGGAAACGACTGGATTATAATCTGATAATAACACAGAGAGAATGTGAACCGGTTGCCAGAACCAGCGCATACACTCTAATACCAACAATCTTCCATAATTATACCTCCTTGTTCATGTTATTGAAGTCACATTAAATATAACATTAAAATAATTAGTGTGAGTAAAACCATGAGTTGAAATCCAGATTTAATTACCTCTTGTTAAAGATATGGCCTTCTTCAGTGCTAATTCCGGTGACTTGAAACCCTTCAAAGGCAGGTTATACATCGTGGTTTCGTCCATGGTTTCCACTATTCCGATCAGCGCTATGGCAAACAGTGAATGATATCCGACGTTCTCACTTATCATCGAGAACCGACTCCACCCGAAACTCTCAAAAAATGCCAGCACCGACCTTGCGAGTGCATCCGTCTTGAAAGAGGTACGGGTGATAGTTCCGTAGCGCGTCTTGTCATCAACGAGACCGGAGGTCGACACGCCAGACATCAAAGGAAGGTTCCAGTAGTTGGCGAGGTCGCCTACACCCACCGTCTCGTAGCTACAAGGTGGCCCTAGGAAACCATCGATGGGGTAGTGGTAGTATACCCGGGCCGCTATGGCTGGCGCTTCCATGACGGGGCGTCCGCAGTCCGGACCGGTTTCGCGGAGTACGTACGACATCGAGAAGTTCAGGTAGATGCCTATGGTCGCCTGGTCATTCACCATTTGGAAGGCGATGTCGATCGCGGGGAGGAGGTGGATGACGTTGAGATTGTGAGGGAGGTTGGAGAGCAGGAGCGCGAGCAGAATGTTTATCATTATGATAACGTTTTTAGATCAGTCCTCGTAAATGAGATAAGATTTTGGCAATAGGAAAAAGTCACTCACTGAAGGGGCACGGAATGGGAACGAATTAGTTAGGGCAATTACATTACGCGCTATGACAAGTAGACAGCAAATCTTCGAGCAAAATTGAGAAAATGTATTCGACTTTCGAAGTCAACACAAGAAATGGCATTATATGCTCCAACTTCCAACGTGTAATCATAGAACATAAGGTAAGTGTCCAATCTGCATAATTTTCTGCTTTGTTGGATTTGCAGCACTGATTGATGAGCGGTAACTGAGAACTTAAATTAGCATCCTCGACTGCATCTATCAATTCTACTTAGCCCTTAGGCGGGATGGCTTGCACGGATGACGACCTGTCACGTTAATGAGACGGCTATCGCAGCCATCGAGAGATGGAAAAACTTTATTTAGGAACTGTATCTTTTATCTTGATCTAATTAAGGAGACACGTAGTAACAGTCTTCGGCTACAATTACTGTTCATAATAAGCAACCCCTTAGACGTATTACACAGTCCTCCCCTCTGTAATGTCGTGTAACACATGTGACGAATTTCTCAAATATTTGATACAATGATGGGGGTTACTTTTGTTTTCATAGGTCATAAGGGTAAACAAATATCGGTTAACTTCCAGAAAAACCCCACAATACAAATGTGTACTCATGTACATGCAGAATCAATCTCAGAAACACCTTATAATAACGCATATTTTTCCATCATATTGAAATTAACGCTACACCACACAAATACCAGGGTAGCTACAGTATATAACCTTCTTATACCACAGGCTTATTATATTAAAAGCTTATCATTTTGCAGTCATAAGAATTTGATTTCCTTAAAGAATTTGTAAAATTAAATTGATAGCATCTTCCTTTCGGGCTCTTTTTTTTTTTTTTTTTTTACTAACAAAAATATGAAGAGAGCGATAGATTGTTCAGTACTACTCCAAGAATATTATATTTGGTATTATATCCTTCATTAATGAAATCCTGTTCAGTGATTGGTTTACATAGCGTCATGTAACCAAATATAGTAATGCCCATGGAGAAAAATATACCGTGACGTCATTCATGGTATAGTGCACTATACCATGAATGACGTCACGGTATAGAGATGCGTGTTAAAAGCTTTTCTGCGAGCGGAGGACTTGTTTTAGCTTGCGAAAGATGCTCGACGAGATTTCCCAAAGAGTAATTTAAAAAGAAATACAGAATATATTCACCCGTGAATATCAATAAGTTCCAAAGTAGATTCTAGAGATGCCTTTCGTGTATAACATGGCCGTATTCGAATTCAAAAATTCCGAAAATGGTGCACATTTTGCATCGTTGTCCTTCCGTGGTTGTGACAGTAGCGTCTTTTCGCTCTGCGACGGGAGTGCGGCTACGGGGGATTTAAATTAGCTTTGATCGTCCCCGTACTCTGGCTACCGTCGCGATCTATTTGCAGTTTCGCAATTCTGAATACGCGGGAGTTTCACTCGTTCCATTTATCATGCATGTTGTAAGCATACGGTATAGGCAGTACAAATCACAACATACTGTACTGTGCATGCAGCGCGTGTGTACGAATCAGTGCATGAAACACGTGAGGCAGCGAGCCTCGCCGTCCAAGCGCCCTGATTGGCTGATCACGTACCCGCGTAGCGGCTCTACGCCCGACGTTAATTCGGCGAACTACCGTCCTAGGTTTGGCCGCTACGGGGAAATTTTCGCTCTGAGTGCGACCCCCCGCTAAGATTAGCGTTGTAGCCATAGTCCCGTCGCCGAGCGAAAAGACGCTAGTAATTCGACAGCGCTAGCGGTGCACTGCATGCACTAGTTTTACACCGGTGCAAATGCAATGTGTGTAATACGTGTACGGCCGTGTGTGTGCATTGTAGGCATTCTGTGACTTCGACCAGTCTGAATCATCGACTTAAAGTGACATTTATGGTAAGTAAAACAATTTTAGTATCGGAAGGATATAAAACAAATATATCATGCACTATTTCGAACCACTAGTGAAATTATGGATTCCTCGGTGACAGAAAAAGCACTATATTCTTCGGGGCTTCGCCCTTTAGAAAATAGTGCTTTTCCTGTCACCTCGGAATCCATAATTTCAACTAGAGGCTCTCAGTGCATGGTATATTTGTTTATTATTTATTAAACTACTAAATTGTTTGCGCTCGCGCGAATACGATATAAGTGTTGTTTGGAGAAAAATTGTTAAACTTAATGCGTTATTTAATGCAACCTTAATGCATTATTTTTCAACAGTGTTACTTGCTACGCCCCGTTAACGTATTTTGTTTTCATTATACTTTTTTCCAAACTGTAGACATTACACAACATGATTTTGGGTTTTTTTGTTTAGCATGCCTGTCATCTTATGTTTTTATGAGTACTTTAAACAAAAAAAGGGGGGGGGGGAATAAACCACTGTATAAATAAAGTTAAATAAGTGCCAACTTATATTCGAGATATCAAAGTACACGTAAACACACACACGCGGATACAAACACTTTCCTTGACCTAATATATCCCATTTTCAGCCTGTCTTATCACGGGGCAATTTATAAGGGTTTCTATTAATCACACCCGTGCTCTTTCCTTCAGAGTAATCAGTCAGGAATCATGACTTGATTGGCTGACGTTGGCGGAAATACATCGCCCACAATCGATGGCCCATTTTGTTAAAGGTTACTATGTTACCGTTTGCACATACTAATAAACCAGACACAAACAAGTAACTACCCCCTAAAAACAGCTCATAATTTCATAACCAAGAATCGTTTCAAGATTTTAGTCTCACCAAAATATTGATATGATAGTTAGGAAAACAATATGTAAAAATAAGAGGTAACCATAAATCCATGGTTGAGTAAGCACACATTTAAGAGAAAATAGTCATATTTCAAAATTCGCAAAGTAATACTATTATTGCAGTTTATTAAGTATTAACAAATTTGAAATTGCACTGTTTTACAATTGCAATTAATGCATTTAACCACAAGTGCCATAAACCAAAAAATGGATGAATTTCAATCGGCATTGTTGCATAAACCACGATTAATGCATTTAGTCACATGTGCTATCACACAACAATGAATGTACAGGCATGCGCAAGGTCTTGGACTTTGAAATTGGGTCATTTTGTCTTTAATCTGTGCTCATTCAGCCGTAAAGTGATGGATATCTATGATTTTCTCACAAAATGGACATAACAACTGTAGAAAACTGTGGTAATATTACATCTTGAGACAATTATCAGTTATAACATATAAGCATTTGTTTTAGGTAGTTACTTTTTGTGTTCGGTTTATATGGTGGAGTCAACAAAGTGAGTACATTTGGCGCTCACAAATAATTTCCTTATTTCCAAGTGTAAACTCGTGTACACTCAAACAGGGCCCAGCTCACACATTCTCGCGGAAATTGCTCGCGTAAGGGCGTTCACACAAATACGCGAATATACGCGCGCAAACGCACGCGGAAATACGGTATGCCAATAGATTTGCGTGGACAATTATTCGTGAGCTTTACTGTACATTTTCGGTTAAGAGTCGTAGAGCGGGGAAGGCGGGGGAAGGCATACTTAGGTTAATACACATCAAAGCAGGCATATGAGAGGACAACTGTATGTGTAGCGCTAGATGGTTACAAAGAGTGGTTTCAATAACAGTGAGGAAAGAAGTCAGCGAACACAACGTCACATTGTAAGCGGCATAAATTTCGATAAGAGATAATGACGTTGTCATGGTTGTATGAGAAGATAATTGTTTTTAAACAGCATTTGAGAACGGAACGTGAGAGTTGTTGGAGAGGAAGGATAGTCAGTGGAGAAGCGCCGGGGCCCTGGGAAGGGGGTGGGGGGGGGGGGCTGTATGGGGATTACGAGCCCCTACTAATTTAATACATGTACAACAAATCCTTAAAGGAAAATCCATTACACAAAATAAATAAATGAAGAGCTTATTTCTAAAAGTCGCTAAATCCACTTTGCATACAAATTGAGTTACCAATATCTAAAAATCAAAATTTTAGGACAGATTTGATATACAAATCACATTAAAGGTTGGCTGACAAGAAAACTACCTAAAAATTGTGTTTTACTGTATCTAAGGTAGATTTTCATGAAGATTACTAATACAAACATATTTTCCGCGTCGGAAAACCCAGTAAAATAAAAAAAATCAACTTTTAAATTCACTTTAGTAATCCCCGTAAAAAAATTGAGTCCGGGCGAAAAAAATTGACGTCATCTTTTATTGCAGGCAATCGCAGTATAGCTCGGTCATAGACGTACACGCTGAGTACAATACTCACGTTGACAGAGAGATATTATTTCGATTTTTTTCAATATTTGCAAACATTTGTTAAAGTTTATATCATGGATGTGTTGGATGTGTTGCTGCAAGCTGCTATAATTAATTTCTTAGGAATTTTCAGTTAAGCCTCAATTTACAAGCAAAAACGAGTTTGTTTCACTAGCAAGTCATAGGCTCTGCATGTAAACCATGCACGTTCCTCCGTGTTGCGGTCTGCTTGTGATGTCATGATCCGGGTTGCACGTGCGCACATTCCCGCTCCGCTATAAATAACTTTTTTAGCAGCATGGAACGCCGATGCGAAAACAAGGCATAAAAGTTGCATGAAATTTACCTTTTTTGCCCAACTTAAGGATTTCCTTGAAAAAAGAGTGTGGTATATCAATATAGGCACATATTTAAAGCTATAAACCTGAATCAAAGCCGGGATTTCACCATACCTTTAACATATGGACGTTCCATTTTCATAGTCTCATAGGCATGTGTATACAAAGTTGGACAACAGAAACCTGCTATTCTCCAAAGTTTAAAAAGTGGATTTAGCACCTTTTGGAATTAAACTCTTCAAATACACAACGTGTGTCCACCAATAATTAGCGCACCCCCCTCCCCCCCCAAAAAAAAACAACAACAAAAACAAACAAAACAGTCTGACCACGCTACGCTACGAGGGAGGGAGTGACCAAGGTCTGATCGAATACAATACAATAGAAAAGCTACATTATTAATACCAAAACTTTACGATGTTTTTTTTTCCACCGTTAATTAAGAGTTAATTAGCGTAGGAAGGTGACGCGCGAAAATCATAATTTCATGTATGATTGTAAGACATTGGATTGAGAGGGGACTTTAAACAAAAACTTGAATGTATAGTTAGTTTCCTTATTATTTTATTATTTGTTCATTCATTTTTGTAGCAAATAAATGAAGAGAAAAATATAATTGTATGTAAATTTCCGTCAAACAAATATTTTGTTTTCCTCATTCGCACTACCCGTTATCTAATTGTGCGTTTTCCCCCATTTAATCATGTGAACGATATTTCAACTGGCAAATTCCAAAAGGCGCTTAATCCACGTTCTCGACTTTGCACGAAAAAGAGCGTGTATCTGTCTTACTTGTTTATAATGGCTATATAAACATAAAATGTGAATGCTCAATATTTTGATTTTTTTTTTTTTAATTGCGTAATTAGTTTTGAAATGTTGAATTATAGCTAGCTACGTATCTTTTTTATTGCACTCGTATCGCTGACTCAATTTCTGTGTAAAAGTGGATGTAGCGCCTATTGGCATTAAGCTTTTCAAACGTTGACAATTCTCTCAAGGTTCGTGATTGAGACGTTGCCAGGCGTAAGTAATCATATATACGAGCAAAACGAACAGCAAGTGGAAAACGAGCAACCGACGTCGATGTTCCATTATTTTCTTTTCATCGTGTTAATGTATGCTTCCATAAACTCCAGTTAAACACAATGTTAATACTATTTGGGAAGAAACATTGTTATAATCATAAATTATAAGAAAACAATAATAAGATAAAAATACGGAATAGAATCAAAATGTTAGACAGAAAAAAGTGTATAGTAGTTAAAGGGATTTAGTAAATTGTTGACACGTGCACAAACTGAAGAAGGGTTGATATCCATATTTGTATTAGTATATGATTATTATGTCCACTGAGTGATATGTGACAATTAAAAGATTACATGCAAAATGAATGTCATGTTACCGTGTAATGAACGATAATGCAAAGTTATATATCTCACTCATTGCACTGACTTTCTACACAGTTTTATATTATCCAGTGGATGATGACAAATCCGAACACTTCATTCGTGAATATATTTATTTTCACAGAAAGAGAAATTCAGAAAATCGAAACATTTTACATGCTTATATTGGTAATACGAATACAACGAGGTATGTGAGACCCTGTGAGGGAACCGCTAAAACTCCAATTGTATTTGAGGATTTGGACAATGTACTAAGTCCCTTTTAAGCAGCATCGGGATTTTAACAAATGTACCCTTTGCTATCGCGATAAAATAGCAACGACTTTAATTAGTTGATTTTATTATATAATACAAATGTAATTTGGTATAAACGTCAAGAAGGAGCTAAAGCGAAGTGTGTAGAATAGATTCTAAACACTAACCTTTATAATTATCATAATTATTTGCGTCATCACGATATTTGTGTTTAAATGCCTTTGTTTATGATCATGTCATATGAACAATTATTACATTTCTTGCATGGTACACCATCTGTTGAAACAATGTTAGACTAATATGTATATGCGTCGACATCAAGTCTCTAAACACATCACGGCTTTTATTGCTTAAATTTATATCAAGTTATACAATATGAATAAATACCTATTCTTCAAAATTCAAGATTCATTATTTTGAGTTAAACTTAAAATAGTTACACATTTTCACTACCTTCTATTTTCATATTTAATCTATGGTCCTACATACAAATTATTTTTGATTAGTTATGATTCCATTTGTGGTTTTTGTTGTTGTTCTTGTTTTATAGGCTGTCCAATCTAAAGATTATTTCCGCCTGGCTATACAAGTTGTATTATTATTTCTATACAAGTTTATTATTATTTCTATACAAGTTTATTATTATTTAATATTATTTCCGCCTGGCTATTACAGTATACATTGATGATTTACCCGTATTTTAACATAATTGACAATGGCCCCCAAACAAGTGCAGGAATAATTACGCTCAGATGCAAAATGAAAAAGAACAAAAACAACAGCAAAATATGCCCGACGTTAAAGCACCTGAGGTAAAACGTCAATTGCAAAGAAAAGTAATACAGTGGCACCTGAAAGTACGTACCTGTGCTCCTAACTATGGCATGGACCAATACATCCTCTAGAGTGTACGGCTTCGGGATAGAAACGAGCTCGAAAGATACACCCTCCTCGTCGGTAAGATCCACTTTCGGTATCTTGATGGTAAAAAGGACAACCGTGGACGTCGTGGAGTTATCACCACCATTAAACCGTATCCGAGTTCGTAGATGAAAGCGCAATTCGCCCAACCGAAGTGCCTGAGCGATGCAAGTATGGCGTTTGCGGCCGTCATCACCGTGTATGAAACGTCAGTCATGGTCGGATAGGACGCCTTCTTGTTGAGGAAGTTGAACGAGGGTATGAGTGACGTCACAAAGGAACGTTCCAGAAGTTAGCCAGATCGGCGATTGACGAAGCCTCCTCGCCGCACGGCGGTCCGACGAAGCAGTGGATAGAATGGACAGATACAAGTTGGCCGCAGTAACAAACGCGTGCAAATGGCCCGCCTCGTCGCACCCGGTCTCATTCATCACTACGTCCATGGTGAAAGCTAGGTACTGGCCAGATCTGACCAGCTTAGACACCCTCTCGACCGCCAAGTCCACAACGGTTTTTATTTGAACAGTATTGAAGAACGCGGGTGGACGCGGCGAAGTAAGACCGAGTCGGATCTCAACTTTGCTCCCTGTCTGTTTATTCTTAGCAAGACTCTGATGGGAGTCATTGGACAAAAGACACATGGTTATCATTATGATTATGTTTGCTTTGAGAAACCAATGCATTACGTTTATCGAGAAAAGGTGTGGAGACCGTACGCCTGATGTTAACGTAGTCATTATTTTGCTCCTTTTATAAATATATTCACGAGTCATGACACCAGCAGAAAGACATGTGATAGTGGTGCGAAACTGTTTCTTGCTAACTATCTTCGTTCCGTACTGGACCGATATTCGTTCCCGACTCGACAGCAGTATATTTGACGCGCCTTTAACTCGAATCTGAGTTCATCTTGAGACACATTAATAATCTACTTTGCGTAATATGGGTGCTAATCGCCCACTTATCACCAAGCATTTGAACGTTGTTGATATCATTAAATTTAGACGTGAAATTTAGATGTTTCGTAGCGACGCAGCAACAAATAACGATCATGTTAATGATTTACAGGTCTATGCAACTGATGAAGATGCTAGGACATTAATATCTTTGACTCTGCAAGAGTAATTTAGGATTGTCTTTGATTAATACCCATACCTGTCGTGCATTGGCGTTGATTTCTGTTTACCTTAAAATTGTGGAATACCATCCTATTACAATGACAATCGATATTGCCGTCATGTAAACTTAATACTGTTATCGGGCGTATCCAGCAAAATTGTTATGTGATGTGCTGTGTATTATAATACGGTACATCTAAAACGTGGTCCATTTGCCATGCGCATATGAAGTGGTTTAGGCCGGACACATTGCTTATATGGCTGCACTAAATACGACAAGTATATAAGACTGTTGTTTTATTTTACTAATATAATATGCGTTAGTATCATTACATTTGAAATACAAATTGAATAAACATACACCCAAATCTCTGATTAGATTGTTTGCTCGTTATAATCATATTACTGCATTGCTATGCGGGATGCACATAATACTGAAACTCTTTAATGTAAATGTAAGACACGTATGTTCAGTTGTCACCGTCGTACGAAACAATACCTTTAAATGTATTGTAACATTTACATTATAGATACTCAACTTTAAATGTGGGCTAAAAATACATGGTGATGGAACGTTATGATAAACGACGCTTACCTCAACTCTCAGCTGTCAACATATACAAACAAAACAAACAAATACTACCACTTTGATTACAACTACGTTAACTTACTTCTCGATGAACCAATCGCTCGAATCAATGCATTCTCCACGGTCCCTTCATCCCTGACAGAGACAAACGATAAGCGGGATCTCCCTTCCACGTCCGCGTGTACATAGAGGTCTAGGATCCCCTCGACTATGATGCCGAAACTACCACCACGAAAATCATCATGTAGCAATACGATCCGGCTCCAACCGTAAGCTACAAAGACCCTCTGGAGTACGACGGCGATCTGCGATGCCGTGTACGACGTCCTCGTTACCGTCTGATACCGACCACGATGGGTGAGCTCTTGCGAAGACGCAACAGCAGACAAGAGCGGAAGATTCCAGAAAGCGGCGAGATCACCCACCCCCTGCGCCTCGATAGAACAGACGGGGCCAAAGAATGCGGATATGTTGTAGACATAGAACATTTCGGAGGCGATCGCCGGTGCGATCACCGGCTCCAAGGGGTTGCAGTTTATCATTGTCTCTCTGAAGACATACGACATCGTGAAGTTGTTTGTCCCAAACGCACCTCGTCGGTTATCGTCGTCGACTTTCTCCGTGGCGAGGTCGAATGCGGGTTTGATGTGGATTTCGCTCACCGGATCGGGATCTTTAGTCAGAATTAGACCTATTTGAATGTTGACATGCTCACTGAAACAAGTTACTGCGAGGTGGACAATGATGCTTACGGTCAGAAAGCTTTCCATGATACAAGAGCAACAATTATGTTAACCGTATGATTAATGTTAGACAAAATATCAATGAAGCATTGAATAACAACCAGCAAATGAAAACAGCTGCATATTGATTCATATTCCTAGTAGCTTTTCTTCTTGTAGCCTTTTTAGGGAACGATCTTCGAGGAAAATTATCTTGAAATGAACATCTAAAACATGATTGATATCGACCACTTGGGCAAGCTGGTCTAGGATGAGACCAAAATAATAATTAATCACACACTCGGCATGTAATTACATTTCCAGCTGACCATTTTGAGTTTGCATTTCTTGTGAACATTGCAAGTGTAAATAAAAGGGATAATTTCATTAATTTGGGCATTGTCATTGTCAATACTGGGTACAGATTGGGAGGTGGCAGTTGCCAACTGTATATTAACAAAGTCTGGATTCGCTGAAGTATTACTGTAATGGCGCTTGGTCTGCACTTCTAAGCGCTCAAGTACGGACGGGTAGATTACAAACATGACTGTGCACACACACCGACATGGTCGAGGGTTCAAATTATACCAAGTTTGCTCAACGCCATTGCAGTATTATGACGATCCCAACAAATGTAGATTATATCAACAGTACGTATTGCGGTTGGTACACTGTAAAAAATAACTGTAAAATTACAGGGTTTTTTGCCCTTAAAATTACAACTTTTCACCGTTTTATCAATCTTACAGAACTTTTCCTGTAAAATAACAATAGTCTTGTTAGTTTATGAGAAATCATCATTTATTTACAACTACCTACATTCATAACTGTTAATAAACGGGTTTCCTATACTACCTACGACTGTCCCTGTTTTTTTACAAAATGTTCGCATGGCTCTGATTTTTTTACGAACATTTTCCTGTTAAAAAACGACAATTTCTTCTATAAACGAACAAAATATATATACTAACAACGTAGGCTGTTTTTTTACTACCCCGGTCTGTGAAAAAACAGGGAACCTGTTGAAAACCTACAGTTTTGTGTAAACACTAAATACAAATATACCATTAAACCACACAATTTCCAGTAATTTAGAGATTCCATATATGATTACAAGTCGGCCTATACATTTTCAAGACAGGCTTGTGAAAATACGCAATTCGCCTGTAAAAAGACAATACTTTCTAATAACAAAAACAATAACTGTAAAATTACAGGGGGTTTTTGCCCTTAAAATTACAATTTTACACCGTTTTATAAATTTTAAAGAATTTATCCTGAAATGTTGTTAGTTTATGGAAATTATCTTTAATTCGTTGCAGGTAGTACGAAAACCGTTTATTAACAGTTATGAATTTCATAACTGTTAATAAATGGTTTTCGTACTACCTGCAACTTTCCCTGTTTTTTATACAAATGTTCGCAAGTTTCTGTTTTTAAATGAATTTTAAACCTTAAATTCATTATCAATTTAAATTCATTTTTTGCATGGCTGATTATGCCATCCTGGAAGTTGACGTTTTAAAGTAAAGCAGTATTAATATGTTTATCTCTTTGTATACAAAATTGTATATTTATAAATATGTTAATTTGTTTTTATGACTTTGTAGAATTGTACGCAATTCAGCTGTTTAGCTGCCATATACTTGTATTCAATAAACCATTTTCAATTCAATTCAATTCAATTTACTGGCGACAATTTTCCTGTCAAAAAGCGCCAATTTATCTTATAAAAACAGAACAAATACTGTACACTATATGCTAACAACACAGGCAGTTTTTTTTACTACCCAGGTCTATGAACAAACAAAACAGGTAAACCTGTTAAAAAAAACCTACATTATTGTAGGCATAAATACGAATATACCGTTAAACCACAACATTTCCAGTAATTTGTAACAGGTTCATGAATATTCATGAGCTAGTTTGTGCTTTTGCAAAATGAACAGAAAAATCTGTTCATAATCCCGTAATGATTATCGAAATAAATTTTTGATTCCTTTTGGGTGAAAATTCATGAATGCAATAATGTTTTAACGTCTGTGTTAAATTACTAACCATTAAAACACATCGTGGTGTACCCTGTTTATAAGCTAATCGTGAACAAAGGAAGATGGATAGGAACGATAGGTATAGGCTTAGGGCACAAAATGTATATGTCGTAGGTTATTAGGTAGGTTATTAGGACTAGGAGGATAGGAGGATTGGACTACACTGTAACAAATAACTGCCAGGAATTTACCGCAAAAAACGCAATTTTGTTTACAGTGTATGCCGTGAAAAATACAGAAAGGGTATGTGGAAAAACAGTATACAGAAACAGGAACATCATATTTTAACAGGAAAGTTGCTGTTACAAAACTGAAATTTTACAAGATTATATGACATGAAAAATACAGAAAGCTACTGTGAAATTACAGTATGATCATTAACAGGAACCTGTAATTTTACGTGAAGCTATAAAATCACAAGAACTCTCGTAAAATAACGGGGTTCCTGGCGTTATGACTGCCAGGACATTCCCGTAAAAAAACGATATTTATTTTTTACAGTGTACCAATGTTTTGGAGGGCGGCATGATAAGGCATTTTGACATATTCTCAAGCGTGTGTTAATGCGATTCCCTACTTAGTTTTTCTTTACCTCACAAAATAATTAATTCGTGAATCGCCCTTCAAACAAGAACGTTAATATCCTATAAATATTTAAAAACATTCATTCTACAATAAAAGAAAATTGTAAAACTTTGCTTCTACCTTAAAGGGTACCACCACCCAAATCTAATATTCTTATTATAGAAAGGTAACATCTTTAGTATTCCATTCCATCAACAAGTTCACAAAAGTAGGTTTTCAGAAGAAAAAAAAAATGGAAAACGCATCACCATTCTAAAGCATGCGTTCATGCGGTCTGAATTGAGTAGACTACTGCGTGTGCAGCAAGCGAATCGATATCACCCGGGATTACATTGCCTACAAACGTACGCGTGAATAGCATTGGCGCACTCGCAAACCAGGAACCAGGAAATAGTAGTGGTTCCGTAAGTGGTGGAAATTAATTGCCTTGTTTATGAATTACACAACCCTTTGTAAAATGTTGGGTATCTATTTGATATCACAAAACAGTACCAAAACATATAGTAATGTGTTGTTATTTGCCCGGTGGTCCCCTTTAAGGTTCTGAGAATAACTTTGTAAACTTATTTCACGATATGGGATAACCCAATCGGACGGATTAAGGAATCGTCTACCGTGACTCAATTATTGACAAGTTCTTGACAAACAAAGTAAATCTCAAATATCTGTCTACGGCCAATAGCAGATAGTCTAAATATACTTTTGCATTTTATGTAAATAAATATGTTACTTACCTCTCGAAAAACCAACCGCTCGAATCAAGGCGTTCTCCACCGTGCCTTCATCCTTGACGGACACGAACGACAATGCAACGTGGGATCTCAGTCCCGTTTCATCTTGTGTATAGAGGTCAATCATCCCGTCCACTATTATATTGTAGACACCACGGGAATTATGAAGCAGCACACCCCGGCTCCAACCGTAGGCCTCGGCGACCTTCTGGATTACGACGGCGATCTGCGTTGTCGTGTACGACGTCCTCGTAACCGTCTGATACCGACCACGATGGGTGAGCTCTGGCGAAGACGAAACCGCAGATAAGAGCGGTATATTCCAGTAAGTGGTGAGGTCTCCGACTCCTTGCGCTTCGATCGAACAGACGGGGCCGAAGAATGCGGCGACATTGTGGGTGTAGTACATTTCGGAGGCGATCGCCGGGGCGATCACCGGCTCAAGGGGGTTGCAGTATCCGACCGTCTCTCTGAAGACATACGACATGGTGATGTTGCTTGTCCCGAACGCACCTCGTCGGTTATCGTCGTCGACTTTCTCCATAGCGAGATCGAACGCGGGTTTGATGTGGATCTCGCTTACTGCACTTGGTTTCTCAATCAACATTAGACATATCTTGATTTCGACATGCTCACTAAAACAAATTACGCTGAGGTAGATCAAAATACTAAAAGCTAGAAAAATACCCATGATGACCAGCGACCGACTGAATGAAAATGTGACAGCCTTCGTTAATAAATAGGGGTTATACTGCTAACTCAACATTTAACTCGTATAAGCCTTAGAAAATTTTGGAACCAGAAAGCCGATATCCATCCAAGGATGGACGCTTAAATGTTTTAAAATATCCATCGTAAGATTGTACGAATCAAAATGCCAGTGCACATTATCAATACATCAATATATGCAATTTGATTAAGTTAATTAAGGCATTTTGGGTAAATAAAGGCTTGACACGCGAGAATTGATCAATCCGCCAAAAAACGTTGTGTGTACAGTACTTATAATTAAGTCCTGGTGAACGCTAGATAAGTATGCATTCCCTGTGGAAACTTTAAATGTAAATACAAAGGATAATTTAATTAATTTGTGATCACGGTTTCTGCACTCGTAGTTTCCGGAGTTCTAGATCGCCGAATGTTACGTATTCTAGATATGTCGCAATTGTACAGCCGTGATATTACATGGCTTGCCCTTGCAAGCGCTCAAGGACGGATACATGTAGATACAAAAACAAGACTGTGCGCAACCATTGAAGCTAATGACGATTTTTAATCAGTTTGCTTCATTCAGTTCTTTTTCAAGTTCAGCAAATCTGTTATTTTGATTGGATCTTTTTTACGTGGTATCATGGTATCGGATTGTGACATGATGATTGGTCGTGTCATCATGGTCATAGGTAAACTAAATCAAAAGCTGACCGGATATATCATCCAACAGATTTGAAGCAGCAACGCACACATAAAACTGATGTATGAATGTAAACATGAGAATTCGGTCATGATATTTGCACCGACTTTATCAACGTATCCATGGTAACCTTCATAGGTCTTGTTTCAACGTCTACAATAACATCTACCCCGTCCTCGAAAGAAAGTATACATAACCCCACTCGCAGTGTTTGTCGAGAAGTATCTTCAAATATAAATCAGACGTAAAGGAAACTGACCAGAAAAAATTAAATACATGGCAATGAGCAAAGATATTTTTTCTCCAGGAATCGAACCCGAGACCTTTAATGGCCCAGTGGTAATGGATGGTAAGAACACATGTTTATATCAATTGCGAAGTCTAGGGTTCTATTCCCGGCGAAGCCCTCGTATTCCTTGCTATTTTGTTAAATATTATTTAAATAATTTCTGGTAATTGTCCCGTATGATTTATTTCATTTCGTAAAAAATGAATGTTGGTTCCGTAAGTAGTGGAAATTGATTGTATTGTTTATGAATTATACACAACCCATTGCAAATGGTTGGGCATCTATTTAATATCCCACAACGGTACCAGAACTTAAAATGATGTGTTGTTCTTTGCCTGGTGGTCCCCTTTAATGTCCGTCAGGTTTGTGTCAGGTTTCTCTATAGCGTCCGACTACCAAGAACATTAAAACGGGTTCCTTGAGAGTACCACCATCAACATAGGTATTTGAGACTTAATGGTTAAAGCACCAGTCTAGCTATCCGGAGGTCTCGAGATCGATCACATGCCCGAGGGCCAAATTTATTTGCTCATGTTGAATCGTCAGAAATGGACAGCAATGTAACCTCTTATTTGGTGTTATGTTTTCTTGATCCTGGCCAATTCGGTTCATCTGATTTGTTCTACAACATGATGCACGAACATTCACTTTCCGCAACTCCATACGTGACCCCAACCCTAAACATAACATTAAAGGAACTACAGCGTCTAGATGGCCTAGTTTTCACTATTCGGCTCTCTATATGTAATTTTTCATGAAATCAATCAATTTGGGGGTAATTAGTAAATTTATAATTGTTATGGGAACGCCCCTTTTAAATCGCCAAAATGTGACGTCATCTGAAGAACGGACTAATGAACTAAATTCTGTAGATGACGCGTCATGACGTATGCCAAAGAATTGTCAATCACATGTCGATCACGCTGCCGATTCCGGACCCTAAATGTGGGTGGGGCGTAAATTGGCTGCTAAGTGAGATTTGGCATCAGAAAACTAGTCTTAAATCACTATTGTGTTTATTTTCATGGATTTGTTTTCGACAGACCTATGTTTCAAGTCATTAACTATGGAATAAGTGTCAAAGTACGTTGTATTCTTTAGGTCCTTTAACGCTAACCCTGATCCCACCACAAGCCCTAATAAGTAACCTTAATCCAAATTTTAGTTGACGATTCGGATTATAAGCCATGGTGTAAGATTCGTTTCAGTATTTAATATTCTGCAACAAATACACACATGTACTAGATAATATAATACTTTGCATTTAATAGTAAATAAATATATAGAATGTGACATGTGTCCTTACCTCTAGAAAAGGTAATTGCTCGAACCAAGGCACTCTCTATGCCGCCATCCTTGACCAGAACGAACGACATAGCAAGACGAGATCTCCGTTCCACTTCCGCGAGTGCAAAGAGCTCCATCATTCCATCCACTATGATGCTGTAGATGCACCTGCAATCGTCGTGTAGCAGCACGACACGGGTCCAACCGTAGGCCTGAAATACATTTTGGAGCACAACAGCGATCTGCGATATCGTGTACGACGTCCTCGTGACCGTCTGATACCGACCACGATGGGCGAGCTCTGGCGAAGACGCAACGGCAGATAAGAGCGGTATATTCCAGTATGTGGCGAGGTCTCCGACACCTTGCGCTTCCACCGAACAAACGGGGCCAAAGAATGCGGCGACATTGTGGATGTAGAACATTTCGGAGGCGATAGCCGGGGCGATCACCGGCTCGAAGCGGTTGCATAGTCTGACAGTCTCTCTGAAGACGTACGACATCGTGAAGTTGCTTGTCGCGTATAATCCTAGTCGGCTGTCGTTTTCAACTTTCTCAACGGCGAGGTCGAATGCGGATTTGATGTGTAGATCGCTCGCCGGATGGGGCCTTTTTGTTAGAATTAGACCTATTCGGATGTTGACGTGCTCACTGAAACACATTACTGTGAAGTGGGCAATGATGAATACGGGTAGAAAGCTTCCCATGTCTATGATCACCGAGATTTAAAATGTGAAATATTATTAAATCTAAAATAAACTAGGTATTTTACATATTAACTGTCCGTGAAATTTAAACCAGGGATCAACGTCCAGGATATTAACACAGTGTACGCGAATGGGCATGTATGCATGCAACCTTGTATGCCTTTGTATGGAACGGCATTCTAGCAAAATTATCATGAAAGAACACCGACCTGAATTTGTATTGAATTTGAACATTTTGTGAGCAAGGTCCTCGGACGTGACAATTGTATTATTCCATCAACCACTTACCATGTAATTACGTTCCGCTGCCCACTTGATATGTTATTTTTTTTTTTATTAAACAGTATCTATGCAAATAAAATACATTATTTTATTAATTTGTTAAATCGGTTCCTGGGGCCTGAGATTTTTTGTTTGATTTGGGGTTGTTCAATGTCCTGACCTTGACAGCGCTCAAGGGCGGATGGGTAGGTTACAAACGTCACAGTGCACAACGAAACATCGAGTTTAATTACATTCTGTTTATGTCCAGTTTGTTTAATGACTGTCATGGCTCATTATTTTTGAAGATATTGAGTTGATATAGATTAAATCAATACTAGTATTTTGAACTTGTATCAAGATTTGTTATGATGGCGGCATGATGAGGATCTTTCAACAGATCGTGTAGGAGCAGTGGCGGATCTACGGGGGGGGGGGGTTAGATGTTTAAACCCCCCCCCCCCCCCCTTGGGCTGCCAAGTGAAAATGTGATGTGCATAGAAAAACGCCATCATGTGTCCAGACCCACACTGTATCCGCATCGTCATTGGGTCAAACCCCCCCCCCCCCCCCCTTAGCAAAAAGCTAGATCCGCCCCTGAGGAGATTAATGCTGGAGACTATTGTGAATTTTATTTTTCGGAAATAGCGACACAAAATATAACAAGCCTTGGCATTATAAGTGGTGTTTTCAATGTGGATACTCAGTGGTTAGCAAGTTTTAACTGATTGGGCAGTCGAGTTATTAGTGGGGCACATTCATATACATTTATGTATTAGTTCTAAAAGGCGCTAAATCCACTTTCCATACAAATTAAGGACATTAATAACCTACATATCAATCTAGAAATCAACATTTTAGGACAAATACCACAATCAAAACAAAACATTTTCCCATATGCATGTGTACAAAGTTGGAAAAAAAAACCTGTTTTTTCCAAAGTTGAAAAGTGGATTTAGCGCCTTTTGGAATTAAGCTCTTCATTTGCTAAGATTGTGTACGCATATGTTTGTATTGTTTTGGCCAAAATGTTCTTGTTGTTTTTTGTTGTGTTTTTTGTTGTGTTTTTTTTTTTTTGGGGGGGGGGGGAGGGGGGGGACGCGCCCCAATGCCCACCCCGTAGCTACACCAATGCCTTTAATCATGTTTCAATTTAGTACGTAATACTTCGCAATATAAAGCGTTTTACTGAAGTATCATTTTTTCGAAAACTTACACTCGACTTTCAAATTTAGGTGATGTAAACCTGGATACCGTATTTGATTTGCATACATTTAGTACAGGATAATGTGTGGTGTATGACTAGCGGCGCATAGCTACCAGGGGCACGGGGGGGGGGGGGGCACGAGTCCCTAATTATTTGAAGGAAAAAACAAAAACAGATAAGGTTATAAAGATAAATAATGAGAAATTCATAATGTAGAGTGCGCTCCCAATATTGTACGTGCCCCCCATCAGGTGGACCACGCTACTCCACTGTATTATGTAAACAGTGCCCCCAAACTGCTGCACCCTAATGGATGTCATGTGCATCCATCTTATTCTTGCACGTGCCACTTCGCAGAAGCGTGTATATAAAGAAGTAGATTTTTGTTACAAAACAGAACTACGTCTTTTCACGGTATCATTACACAAATAGGTCAAGCCCGGAGTCGTAATCCAATCGTTTTTACTCTAGGTATGGTTCAATTTGCCATAATATTTACTGCAAATAGTAACCATGACTAAAAACGAGAACATGTATATTCCATTTTTCCAGCTTAGACCAGCTTAGATCATTATTATACTTAAGGGTTACGCTTTATTGTACGCTGATATATACACACACGTGTACACATACACACACACACACACACAGAAAAAACAACATACACGCCCATCTTGGAAAATGGCCATCACGTTGGCGCAATGTTGTTGTTTTTTTCACTTAAAGGGGTAGTACAGTTTTGGTAAGGCTGAATTTTAGTAACCAAACCTGGACAGTAACATTATAAACTAATAGTTATAACTCCACCATGCTCGAAAGGTATACAAAATTACAAACGACTAAGTAAAAAGCCCATTATCATTAAAAAAGAGCCATTAAAACACAAGAGGGCGCTCACTAAAAAGGCATTGGTTTTAACAATTTTTCATACAAAATTATGCATGTGATGTTTTATTGAAATCATGATTAAATCGAGAGATCATCAACAACTAATTCAAAAACGCTTTTGAACATTTTTGAAAAAGTGTATGTATTTTTTTTATTTTTTGAAAAATTCATCTAATTATTTGGGCCCCAAATAATTATAAGATCAGATATATTTATTGATATTTCAGCCGTTTCTGGACCGATTTTGACCAAATAAAGTTTATTCTGCCATTAAAATTCATTAAATCTTCTCTGAAATTCGACACTCAGTTTTCCATTACCTCACAAAGAAATTGTGATGTGCAGCGCCCTCTTTACCAAAACTAAACTACCCCTTAAACAAAGTGGACCAAATGTAATATGCAGTCAAACCTGTATTAGCGGCCAACTGTATATAGCAGCCAATCTTGCATATAGTGGCCTAACAAAGTGATCCCTTGCAGAGGAAATCAATGTCATAGAACCTGTCTACAGAGGTCACCTGTCTACATTGGCCATTGTTCTTGTTTCCTTTGTGTGTTCACTACAGGTTTGGCTGTAATGTGCATGCTAATT